>JACXIT010000182.1:164865-249865 GCA_014737525.1 Bombus difficillimus | reverse complement strand
TTCTTATATCCCGGATCGATTAATCGACCGGATCGGTCCAAAGAATCGTCGCGATAGAACGCTTGTGTCGGCTCGACGCCAAGGCCGTCGATACCGCTCTTATCGAGACCCGACGAGTCACGACGCTTCAGCAGAAACATACGCTCCGTTCGTTCTACACAACCATTATCGATAAACTTTGATTTATAATTATATTTTTCCGTTTTTACGTTACTCCTGCTTATCTACACGACGCATAGCGTGCACTCTCCATCTTAAAACGGCTATCGATCGCCGACAATCGACCGATTTAGAGCCAGATGGCACGCAAAGCGTGTAAACGAGATTATTAAAACTCGCGTCGAGCGAATCGATCACCGTAGCGATGTTCGACACGCTCCGAGATGACTTTCATTTACGATCGACAGGTTTACAAAATTCAGTGTCGCCGAATCTATCACCGGTGGACATGGCGTCCCTGGCGGCGGCAATGAGGATGGGAAACAACGGTGACATGAGCGGTGGTGCGCAAGGATCAACGGGACCGCAACAACAGGGAGTTCAAGCAACCGGACCAGAACAGACTCTGAGAATGCACCAGGCGGAAGCCTTACTGCGTTCTCAAGCCGAAGCCGCGCTCAGGCTGGCTGTAAGTACGCCTTCTTCCTCACGATTTCGTCCAATCTTTTTCTTTTTCTTCTTCTTTTTCTTCTTGTTCTTCTTCTTCTTCTTCTTCTTCTTCTTCTTTCTCCTCTTCTTCTTCTTCTTCTTCGTCGTCGTCGTCGTCGTCGTCGTCGTCGTCGTCGTCGTCGTCGTCGTCGTCGTCGATCAAATTAAATGGATATACGTTCCTCGTACTACGATATTAGGTGTCGCAAGCGGCAGCGGCGGCAGCCAGTTCCGCGGTTGGCGGTGACGTGAGGCATCATTTGGGACAGCATAACGGAGGCAGCACCTCTGGCATGCCTGGACATCACACGAACCAGCAGATGTCTCAACAAGATACCTTACCGCCTGACCTCGGTGAGTCAACGTACACCTTTATGCATCGTGAACCAAGAGAGACCGCGATCGTTTACGCAAATTTCAATCCTTACGAAGACGATCGAAGCAACGAAGACGCAACGTACGCGGAGATTCGTTCTATCATTCGTCGAATATCGTAACCGGTGTCATATTCTGTCTGTTACGTACGCTCTTACGCCTTTAAATTCCCTATAAACCGCTTAATTAATCTCTCTGCAACTCACAAGATGGTAAAACAACGTAACACCGTCAACATTTTTCGCAGGGGAAGCGCTGAGATTACAAGAACAGCGATTAGAACAGGCCCTGAGGCTTCACGGTGATCCTCGAGCCCTAAGTTTCACTCTCCAGCACGTCGTCAATCAACAGAACAATCAGCAACCATGAAAATTCAGTTACTACTGAGACGAGTGGACCCCTTGGACGTCGGATCAGACGGGCCTGCAGCAAGTTGAAAGACTCAATCAGCAACCTCTTCAAGGCGCTGAACGTTCGATAACTCTCAACGAGCAACAACAACAACAACAACAAGGTTCGTCTGGCATCGGTCTTCAGCAGCAACAACAACATCAGCAGCAGCAGCAGCAGCAGCATCATCACCACCACCACCAACAGCAGCAGCAGCAGCAGCAGCAGCATCATCACCACCACCAACCGCAGCAACAGCAACATCAACAACAACAACAGCAACAGCATCCTGAAGATCGTGGTATCAAGAGGAAGGCCGACGATATGATCGGTAACTCTGACAACGTGTAAATAGAACGACGTACATCGACGATGAACGGCGCAAACCGTTTATCGTCTTCTACGTCGATTCTAACATAGAAGGCGTCCAAGCGAGGTCATCCGCGAAATTACTCCTGTCTCAGCAGTAGAAACGAATTGTTCCAGTAAATTAACTAATTAAGAGTCTGAAAACGAACGATCGTTTTTCAGATTCTCGAGAAAAATCCTATTTTCACTGGGTTAACGCGCGACGATTCGAAGAGATCGTCGTGGTCGAGCCAATCGTGAAACTCTTCTCTTCGAGAGAACGAAGAAGGAGGGCAGGATAACGGTCATACGTATCTAGAAATCCGTTAGACGGTGCGTGACGAGAACAGCGGTGGCAATGATCTTCTAGCGGCACGCGATTCTTCGCGTGGATCACGTTGTTCCTACTCGAGTCCTGGATCTAGAGTTCCTAGAACGACGACGGTCGCCGAACGGGAGGGCCGTCGCTCGTCGAGGACGGTCCGCCGGTTCTCTCTTTCGAGCGGCACTGCTTGTTTCGTTGAGTCGCTCTGTCAGAATTCTCAGGACGCATTGTTACAACCGCTGTTCCACATCACCCCTGAGACGTGCCATAATATATCGAATGAAACTGCTAACCAACGCGCGCGCCTTGTCGTCCCTCGAGTCAAGAGACGACTTCAGGTTGCGCAGAGTACTATGGTTTCTTTTAGTACAAGAGCCAAACGTGGACTCGGGCAAGCTGGATAGGCGACAAGCGATCGTCCTCGTTCCAGCGGCCGGTCTAGGCTCAACAAACTAAACTATATATATACATATATACATACCTAGAAACCAGTTTAAGGTTCCCTTAATCTTAGCTCCCGTAACGTTTAAGCCAGAAACAACGCGTCTGATATGTGCGTAAACGCGGTCAGGTGGATCAGCTAATCCTCGTACGTTCGTTGGTTAAATACGCGTACACGTTATCCCCTTCCCGTTTATCGGACAAACGCGCGACAAGTTATAAAAACGGACGGTCTGATCCGCGAAATCGTGCGACGCGGCGCGGCACGGCGAGTGGTACTCGTCGTCGCCCGTCGACTACGTTAGTGATACACGAGTACACAGAGAGAAACGAACACGAAAACTTGTTACACAGAAACACTAAACACCAACACACCTAATATACACGCGAAATAAAAAAAAATCTACTACACGTAAGAATATAAAAATGCGCGCAACTTGTGCTGGTCGGCAGCACGAAAACTATTAGCTCGTAAGCGGACAAACAAAATATAATTATTACAAACAGTTATATTATATATATTATATATACATACAGAGAGTCTGGAGTGTACGATGGAAACAAAACGAAAAAAGAATTCACACGATGGAATGGGATGGGACGGGGGCCCGAGGAACGGGCCCCCCTTCCTTTCGATGTACTACACGTGCACATTCTCAAAGAATAATCGTGAGAGTGTACGGAAGCATTTTTCGTGAAACGAGCACGCCAGAAAAATGACGAAAAACAAGGTGAAAATAAGAAAGATGAAGATAAAAAATGATGATGAAGGGAGAGAGAGAGAAATAAAAAAAACTAAATGCTAAATATTATATATATTATATATATATATATATATAAATATTATAAATAATAGATATAGGGTCTATGAGACTAGGATAAATTAGGCGAAAGAGAAAATCGAATGAATGGGTAGCGCGTGCCCGGGCAGTGGTACACGATCGAGCCAAGAGCCACGTCGACGAGAGAATGGAAGAGACGCAGACGAGAATCGAGAGAGATGCCAGAATGCGCACACGCGAGAAAGATCGGAAGAAAGACGGGAGAAAGACGGAAGAAAGAGGGGAGAAAGACGAGAGAATGAGGAAAGAGCAAGGGAGCAAGAGAGCACGTGCAAGATTTCGTGAATGAACGGCCTTGGGATTGTCGCGTACGTGCAAGGGCACGCGGTCGAATGAAAGAGAAGCTGCGCGAAAGAGAATGCTTCGTGAGCATCAAGGAGGAGAGAGTGCGAGAATGAAGCGAATGAGAGATTTTAGAGTGGCGTGCTTCAGGTAATCTGAGGTCCTGTGATCGTTATAAGCGAAATATTTTTTTATTTCCGGGTATATATCTGAACGCGTAAAAATACTTGCGTCGTTTCGAACTTTTACTTGCAATATACCGTTACGTTCTCGCAATACTTAGAAAGAAGAAGAAGGAGAAGCAGAACAGAGGTGGATCATTGAAAAAAAGAAATACGAAGATGAGGATGACGAGGGAGAGGAGAAGAAGAAGAAGAATATATAGAAAGTCCGTAGGTTTGACCGTGGAGCGAACTTTAGAGACTCGGGCCAGCCCCTAACTCCTAAATACCTCTTTGTAATGCCCCATCAATTTCGACCCCGATTCCCCTTTTCCCGACCTTTTATGAAACTCCCGGACTGTTCGTACTTTCGATGGGGTTTCTTTCGGCCAGACCAGACCAGATGAAACGAAACGTTAGACCGTAAAAAACCACACGCGCGTCCAAAAAGAAACGCGTTCCTCTCTTCCAATTCGAATCTTCGTTTAAAATAAGAACCGATGCGGACGGTTATTCGAAATTCAACGTGAAATTGTTCGACGAGAAAGGGAAAGAGAAAGGGAAAGAGAGAGGGAGGGAGGGAGAGAGAGAGAGAGAGAGACAGACAGACAGACAGAGAGAAACGGAATGAAAAAACTAGTGCGAAAAACGATAAAGAGGTGGTCCAAAAAAAAAAAAAAGAAAAAAATTCTAAACAAAAATATCATCCAAAAGATATCGTTCAAACGACGATTCACCTACGACACGTTCGATTTCTTCGTTTCTTCGACTGGCAATCGCGGACTGAAGAGTGCGGAAACGAATGGTAGCGTGCCGAATTTTTTCTTCCCCGTGATATCGTACGTCGACCGCGTTGTTGTTGTTGTTGTTGATCCCACCCTTCGGAGATTCTCGACGAGACTTTCGTTCCGTGACCGGTTCGTACGAATTTCCCCCGTTCCTCCACTTTTCTACTTTTCATTCCCATTAACTCCATGATCGCTTCTATCCTTTGAACGATTTTCCTAATTCCGGGTATACCGAGGTAAAGAGAAAAATGAACGAGATGGAAATTTTTCTGTCCTCGTTTGTTAATTTCGAAAGTGAACCTTCCTAACGACGAAAGAAAGAAAAAAGATGGAAAAACAAAGAGAGAATGGAAATTGCAAAGATGGAAGAACAATTTGGAAGATCGCGAAAAGGAAATTCTTCAACTCCGAATTGTATCCCAACTACTCCGTTTCTCTTCAGGGGATCCCCCTTTTTAACCCCTTTGTTCGCCAATTATGAAAAGTAGCCTAACGTCGTCATCTTCGTTGAACGTAAAAGACACGCGCCGACAAGCCGCCGGATAGCCAGGCTTTTTCACCATCTGGGTCGAGAGAAGAAAAGATTGCTAAAAAGATTCATCGTCAAAGCTACATTTAACGATTGCACCCGCCTCGCGACCGGAACTCGATGGATTCGCCACCGGTTGCATTCATTCGAGAAACACGATCGTCTCGAAAGCTTTCAAGCGCAATCCGAAGCCAACTATTTCCCCTGTACGATTCGAATCCGATACGAGATGGGTAGTGCAAATGGAACAAACAAGCAAATCAAAAACGATTACGTACCTGTGTCTTTGGAATGTGCGAAAGAGAGAAAGAGAATGAGAATGAGAAAGAGAAAGAGAAGGAAGGAAAGAAAGGGAAGACGAAAAAGGAGGAAAAGGTCACCTCGAGTTCTTGGTAGTGTGCATGTGGGTCGATCATTGATCGTTCTTATTACAACAATTTTTACGTTACAGGGCGTTTTTTCCTCGGATTAAGTAGTATGTAAATACACCTTGATATCACAAGCATAAACTGAGAATTTACTGGTAAACTTAAATCAAGTACATAATGCGAAATAGGGTTAGTTTCTATGTAAATACCTAAAGCTGGACGAGTGCATACACCTCGTTCACGCAACCAACGATAATCGTTTTTATCGAACCAATGCTTCTGTTCGTCATCGGTGTACGCCTGGTCGTTGGTGATCGCCCTTGTACAACCCGTTTGCCAAACAATACCGTCGGCGAAAATCAACATGCAGAAGAAAAGGGGGGGGGTTTGAGCAAGAACGTTCTCCAAAATGGGCGTCGCTGATCGGGAAATTTTTTTTTCTCGACACTGATACACCCACACAGTTACACATACACGCTCACATACACACAGCATTGCGATGGATTGTACAGCTACGATAGGATAGATAAGTAAGCCTCAACACAATTCTTCACACACTCGCACCACCGGCACCGACTAGCCTCCAAATTAAGACAGGGACCAAACGTTTGGCGAACACAATTTTTCCGACAAATTTTCTTAACGATATACGATAGGAGAACGCGAACAACACTTTTTTCCAAAGGTATTCAACGTTTCCGGCGCGAACGATTCGTTTGTTTCGGCAAAGGTGCGGCGCCCACTATCTAAATACAGAATATCGCGGCATTCGGTTACAAAGTCAAGTAGAACGAGCGGATAAAAGTCATTTCGGACATTTCGCGGCTAGACGATGGAAATTCGAAATTTGGTAATCCAACGAAGCGAAACGCACCGCGAGCAAAGCTAAAACGCGATTTAAAAATGTCATTTAAACAAAGGCAAACCAGGAAGGAGAGGAAGAAATTGATCGAAGAATTTATGCAGCGGATCATCTTTGCAAAACAAACGAAGAGGTATAAAATAAAGATGAAAAGACGATTCTACGGTCCCTCGACAAAACAAGCAAACAGCAAAAAGGAAAAAAAAAACAAAAGAAAAATCATCAAAAAAAATAATGGTGCACGAAAGTAGGAGCGGAGGAGATGATACGAAGAGATTTAAAAAAAAAAAGCAACAGCATCACCACTTTTCACCATCACTATCGCCATTATCAAAAGTAAGAAAATGTTAACAACAACAACAATACATAAATAAACACAAGCAGCAGAGCACAACGTCGAGAACCTTCGTGATGGTAGTCATGAAAGGATTCCGAGGCGACAAGCTTTTCACCGGTGCATCCTGCCGTGCGCCGAGGGTTGCTTTTTCATTGAACGTGAAACAACGAAAGAAAGAATGGTAAACGTAGAAGGAGGATAGGAGAGAAAAGGAAAAAAAAAAAAAAAGAAAAGATTAAACGATGCAGAATCGGTAGAAGAAGAAGGGGCAGCCGACTCAACTCCCCCGCACACATCACATCCCCGCGCGAGAAGGAGGAATTATTCCCGAGGCGCCGGCCCGTGCCCCGCGAACGTGTACCATAATTATTAAAAATTAAACAAAACACACAGCAAGTTACAATAGCTCTAGTAGTGTATGTTCTGTAATCGAAGAATGATAAGCAAAGATAACGAAATAATTAAAAAAAAAAAATGGCGTGCTCGCCGTCGTAGGCGTGCCGGCAAAAAAAGCACAAAAAAATAATTTACAAATATATTGATTTACATATGCCCGTAACTCGTAAGCGGGCCGGTGGCGCAACGCGTCTACCTTTGCCGGATTTTCAACCAAGCTTACCACTGTCGCTATTACCACTGTCGCTATTATCAATGTCGCTATTATCACTGTCGCTACGCGATAGGACGTGTCGCGTCGCAACACACACACACACACACACACACACACACACAGGGACACAGCGAAGAAAAGAGAAGAAAGAAGATAGAAGAAACGAGTCCGACGCGACAAAGGCAAAGGAAAAGGAAAAGAAAAAGGAAAAGCAACTAGTCGTCCAAATGGTCGACTCTCGACACACCGCGACACACCGCGACACACCGCGACACACCGCGACACACCGCGACACACCGCGACACACCGCCGACACACCGCGTCACAAGAACAGCGTTACACAAAGCTGTGGCAGAGCGAACGATGGACGATCGAAAGTGTGATTAATAGAGAAGGAAGGAGAAGAAAATGGCACGACGAGTAGACGAACCGTGAGTGTTAAACGCGACAGAAGAAGCGGTAAAACGTTGAGGAGAAAACTGGTGAAATGAAAATCAACGAGCAGGGGGAAGCACGTAGTCTGCAAAACCAGCCCTTACCCATAATCTTAATCTCTTTCATGTAAATTTGCTAAATGTTTAAATAATCTAAAAAAATGCCATAGCCCGGATGCGCTGGTGTATACTCCCAGTGCATACACACTCACAAATACGACTCGACCTCACGAATCAAACGCAAAATCCGCGTCGCCAGTTCTTCGATGAATGGCACGCGGTAAAATTGGTATTCTCGCCAAGGAGCAAACAGTTTACAATTGCACAATTGACAGAATCACAGACAAGCACACGACAAGATGAAGACAAAACCGAGGCCCGCGTTTCACCGTGACGCGACGTCGGCAATGAATCGTCGCGGAGGATCCGCGATCTCGGCCAATACACGAGTAAAATCAAAGTTGCCCTGGTTCTCGAGCGTGCAACCCCGCGCGCTCACACACATTCCATACACAGGTTGTACAATCGTCCACGTCCGTTGCCGATAGTACGGCCGACACTCTTGCGCCTCGCGCATGCACCAATGCATACACCTTCTACACATTCTACACATTCTACACACTTTACACTCTTTACACTTTGTACACTTGATTACACACGCTACGGATATGTAAAGCCAATTGATTTTGTAAATTGTCGAAAAAATGCAGCAGACATTCAAAAAACCAGAACGATTCGGCCTTTCACGGTACTTTTTCCACGAACGTTAAATATTTCAAACGCATTGCGGAAACCAAAAAAATAAAAAAGAACAAAAAAAATGTTAGAACGTTTACTACCGACCCGTTTGAAAAGATTCACGCGAGGATCGTCAGCGATCCGTTCTCGCTTTTCAAGCGGAAAGGAATCGTTTCGAGCGCAAGTGAACGAGGATTTACGATTGATATACAAAAAGCAATTGATTCGAAAGACATATGAAATAAAACGAAAAAGAAAAAACAAAAAAAAAAAAATGGAAGAAAAATGAGCACGAAAATCGAAGCAAAATTCGCGGCCTTTGGCATACGTTTGGATGCAGAACCGATGATGAAACGGCGTTTGCGTCTCGTACGCTGACGTCACACCATGCATCCCGGAATTGACGTTAATAAACCCGAATATGACGTGACATATCCTTCGTTGAGGAATGTCAAAGAAAATCAAAGAACCAAGTGGGCAGGCTGGCAAACGAGGCAATAAGGCCACCATACGAACCGACGATGTTTGGTAATAAAGAAGAAACGACGAAAACCAACCAACTAACAAACGAACAAACAAACAAAGCGTAAGAAAACGTGCCAAGAGATAGACGTTAAACGAAAAAGATGGCGCGCCTCGAGTATACTACCGTATACCAGGTATATCAGGTATACCAGGTAGAAAAGAAGAGAAACGCCTGTCCCACGTACAGCAACCAGTGTAATAACCATCCTAGCAAGTAGCAACGGCATTAGGAGAGCCGTTGTTCAAATTCGCGGCTTTACAAGCAAAAACCGTTGATTTGTTTTCGATCGGGTTTTAATTTTTTAATGAAATAATCTCACAACGAATATACCACGTACGGTCGCGCGCTAATCGATCCATGCGAGAAGATGGGGCAAAGACGTATGTGTATATTCGTGACAGTGTGTATCGTAAGTGCGCAGCATATGATAAAACCGACAGTCTAGCAGTGCGAGCGCCTCGGCGGCATTTGCGTTTTCACGCGATGTCCCTGACCGAGCCTCCGTGATTAAAAACCGGAATAAGTTGTTTCAATGTCCACTATATAAATGAAGAGGCATAGCTGATAAGACGGTGGGTTTGCGTTCGCCGTTCGCCGTTCGCCGTTCGCCGTTCACCGTTCGCCCTTCTCGAGTCGTTCGTCCCGCTTCGTCCACGAGATAATATGATATATTTGTCGGAGCACGACGCGTTTTTAACGGACGAACTCTAATCTTGCGAATAAGAAATGGAGGCTGCGATACCATCCCCCGGAGTTCCAAGTAAAAACCCAAAATCTCTTGCATTCTTTGACACGAGCTTAAACAAGCACGTACGAGTATTCCAAGTAGGTTCTGGCAACGTCCAAAATTTCTCGTTCGATTTATCATGGAAACGACAAAGTATAGCGAAATTTTCTTGTCCATCGTCTTGATCATCTTCAGGCACTTTGACCAACGTATCGGGACAAAACTAAACGGGACTATTTCAAAAGGAAAGACGACAAGACAACATTATTTTACGCCGAATATGCTGAAACTCCAGCAGAGTAGTAACGTGCCGCGAATTTCATCGATCGAGACGCCAATCGGTAAAACAATCGTCGACGACGAACGCGCGAACCCACCGTGCTGGCTCGTCGTTGCGATCCGAGCAAGCCTCGACGCTTCTCGGTTTTCACGACGAGTCGATACTCTTTTCGAAATATTCTCCAAATTTTTGTTCACGAGAATGTGTTTTCTTTACCCTAAACCCCATTTACAACCCGCCGTATACGCGTCCGAGGAGAAAAACCGAGTCCAAAGCTTCTCTCTTCGAATCTAGAAAATTTTACGAAATCTCGTACTCGACGCTTTCAAGTATAAACGATAAGATAAGATAGAATGCAAACGATAGGATAGAACGTACGTATGGAAATTTCGAGGATAATATGGAAAATGGTAAAAGTCCGCTTAGTGGGTGCCTTCGTCAGGGTTTTCTGTTACAGTTAAACAGACGTTTCAAGTATAACTCACAACTAGTAGTACTAATGGTAGAACAGTTATTACAGTGTACCGCAATAAACAGTTAACTAAGTAAGTATACAGGAAGCACATGATCTTTTCAGTGTCTACAATCTTGTCGTACACCACCGCCAATCGCGTAGTGGAACGACCGGAAATACCGGATTCATTTCGTACGCAATTTCCTCTGGCCCCGGAACATCCCTCAACATCCGACATAAAAACGTGGTTCCCCGCAAACTTTTCGACATTTAAACATTTTTGGAATTCGAATGAACGCGCGGTCGATATCGTAACCAACGAAATTACATTCGAAATTATCCCGAAGAAGATATTCCAATCGGCAAGACGAGGGGTTTACGACGTTTCATCCATTCGACCCCGACCGCCGTTCGTTTCCTCAATCCCCGCCGATTCCTCTCCTCAAAATCCAATCAGTATTTAACAGAATAAATATGCTACTAAGTGTACTAAGTGTTCGTAGTTTAGGCAACGTGTACGTTGTATGCTCCGAATAGGTGAGAGAGAAAGATAACCGAGAGAGCGAAAGCGAGAGCGCGAAAGGGAGACGATTGTACGGTGGAGTCACACACATATTTAAACTAACAGATAATAATTAATTAATTACAGTACCGTAACCATTTGTCAAGTCAAGTTAATTAACAGTTAACCGTAACGCATACACGCATAATTATTAATTAAACGTACTCGACTCTATATTCTAAGGACAGCAGCGACCGCACACAGCGTCGTCGCATTTATTCGATAAATCGCGCAGGCACTCACTACGGAAGCGAATCGAAGGACTGTGGGACTCGGACGCGGATCGGAAGGTGCTTGAACGAGCGTCGCGACGCGTACAGTATTATCAACGAGAAACTGTCGAAAATCTTTAAATCTCTGAAACGGCACTCGAAAACGGAACATCCTGGAAACGGAGAAACGGAAAAACGGAAAAACGGAGAAACGTAGAAACGTAGAAACGGTAAACAGAGAAACAGAGGGAAAACAGAAAACATCGGAATCTTAGTGGCTTGTTGGTCAAAGAAACGCGAAGCTACGCGCGTTCAAGTTTCCCCCGTTTTTCATTAGTCTTTCAAGTGCAGCGTTCAGTTACTTCACTTATGACGTTGCTTTCAACACAATACAAAACACCCCGCCACCCATCCTTACAGATCAAACCCATTCACCGTATCCTCAACCCACGGGTAATCCTCTCAGTGCCAACCCCCAGTTTCACGTGTACGCATTGTTTCAAATTTGTTCGCCACGTCTCAGTTACGAGTTTCGCGCGACGTCAGTCCGTATACCGCGTTCTCTTCTTCGTTAACTAAAACTCGTTTCATTTCGAAAAAAAAAAAAATTTCTCACAAAATTCGATATAACGAAACGCAATATTCACCGTGATTCGTTTAGATACGTCGCGATACGTTGCGATTTCTCGTGTTTCGCTGTGTTTCGTTGCGATTTCTCGTGTTTCGCTGTGTTTCGTTGCGATTAAAACACGAAAACATATTATCCAAGATGACAAAGGAAATGTTTAGAAAAACATATACTTTCGAGAAATTATCGCTTGATCGGTTCAAGTTCCGAGTAAATAAATTTCGAAAAATGTGAGAAATACGGCGGCACACGGCTGACGTCGATTATCGATGAAAAGCAAACGAGTTAAGTTTCAAATGTCAGACATTTTACGTACAGTTTGTTATCAAGTAACACAGCGCAGATTATTGTTAATTTTCGGCGCCCGTTTTCGTCGCGTTTCTATTCGTCTCCGATGAGAACAACCTACGGAGAAACCGCGAACCAATTGGTGGTAAAGTCTAGCACGATGCGACGAAAATGTGCGTGCTCGGGTTTAATGGTATCGATTGAGTTTGGTCGAAGTCCCCTTTTGGGCAAATTATATCGACGCACTTCCGGTTCCACCGGCCCGTCCAAATTCAGACGATCGGAAAAAGGGATTAAGAAAGAGCCTGCTTTCGTCCTGATCATCAATTCGAAATTCAATTCTAGTCAAAAAAGGGTACAAAGCCGTAAACGAGTTGACTCGTTTGGCAAAAAAGATCGGTACTTATTTATCGCGAGTTGTTTGAGCGCGAATCGAAATCGATCGGTGCGAGGCTCGTGGAAAAGTGGTACGAAAGATGGGAGCTCGGAGAAGCTCGAAGAAGGTCGAAGAAGCTCGAAGAAACTCGAAGAAGCTCGGAGAACCTCGGCGGCCTGTCGATCGAAATTGGCGTAGGGGGGAAAAACAAATCTTTTCGATGAAATTCCGAGAGGACGAATTCTGAAAAAGAAATGGGCCAGTGGGACCGTATACTGGAAAAATATCCGCGTTGTTGACAAAAGCAAGTAGCCTGTTTTCGTTGTATCAAAAGTCGGCCAAAGTCCGATCGATCCTTGTATAAGCAAAAACGACACACTTTCAAAATCCTAGAAAATGGATGTACGGTGCGAATGAATATTTCGAAAGCTTCGATGATAAAAATTGTTATTGCTCATTCGTATTTTACTTTCTTTTCTTATTCTGCAAAATGCCTGCCCATCCACGCTTTTCAGCCAGGACACTAGGCGGATCCTCGTTCGCGTTTTAAAAATCATCCAAGTTGCGTCGATTCTCTCTTTCTCCTTTTGAGACGAACAACGACAATTCCTATTTCGCTGGTAAGAAGGGACAAAACGCGACACGAAGGTCTGCCACGCTGTTCCAGCATTTTGATACCGCGATTAATCCACTACTATTATTATTATTATCGCTATTATTACCGCTATTATTATTATAATTATCGCTATTATTACCGCTACTAGTTTATAATGATTAGTTGATTATAATGAAAAAATTGCTAAAGGGCAATTGGAGGCGTATTTTATAGAGAGAAACGAGAAAGAGAGCGCGAGCTCGGTTCAAAGTTCGCTCGAATCATCCAAGCCATAATGTTACACTCACCGTCGATCGATTACGATCTTGAAAGAAAAACGAAAAAAAAAAAAAAAAAAAAAAAAAAAAAAAAAAAAAAAAAAAAAAAAAAAAAAAAAAAAAAAAAAAAAAAAAAAAAAAAAAAAAAAAAAAAAAAAAAAAAAAAAAAAAAAAAAAAAAAAAAAAAAAAAAAAAAAAAAAAAAAGAAAAAAAACAATAAAATGAAAAATGAAAGAAGCGAATCGACGAAGAATCGGTAGCAAAAGAATAGTAGTCATGTTTCGAGATTCTCCTTTTTTTTCTCTTTAGTTTTCCTTATTACGTTTTTTTATACAAACATACATATACAAATACATACTTGTATGTACACACGAACACACGCATATATATTTATATTATATATATATTATATATATATATAAAAAGAAAGAGAGAGAGAGAGAAAAAGAGTTATACTCGTTAAATATTATATGTTATTTGTAGACTTATTATTTATACGTGAAGGAAGCCGGTACGTAAAAGTTGTACGTAGGGTGTAGAAGGAACGCGTTTTAAACAATCAAATTCTCAGTCTTTCTCGCTGTTTTATTCGTAATTAACTGGTAATTAATTCGCGAAACAGTTCGAATTACGTTAATACGAAGAAAAATTGAGTAGAAAATTCATCTTGATTTCCACGTCTTCCCTTTAATTTTAACGACTTTTCATTTTAACGCGTAGCATCGCGCACGACTGAGAATTATATGCCACTGACAACTCGCGTCGTTTGTTAAGCTTTATTTCTATTACTTTTTAGCGTGAAAAGAAATCCTCGCTTTGTCCTTTTCTTCTATTTTATTTTTTTTTTTTTTTTTTTTTTTTTTTTTTTTTTTTTTTTTTTTTTTTTTTTTTTTTTTTTTTTTTTTTTTTTTTTTTTTTTTTTTTTTTTTTTTTTTTTTTTTTTTTTTTTTTTTTTTTTTTTCTTCTTTAAAGAATAATCACGCGCGTTAGTCGATCGAGGAGTTGGACAAAAAATACATTATCACGTGCGTTATACGTTCCTTTTTGTCTCTTTTATGTATATCGTACATATATTGTCCTCGTTCGAGTTCGAAGAGTACCGGGAGAAAACGAAACAACATTTCGAAGCGTAACATCTCGATTTTCATTCTTCTCTTTGGAAAACTAAAATAATCGGCAACGTTTTGTGTCGATTCGACTTTCGTCAATCGAGTCTCAGTGTCCTGAATCGGGAGATAGCAAAAAAGAAAAAAAAGAACCTTCTCGTTTACGTAACACTGACATTCGATCGTTTTATTCGTTCGAACGGTAAGCATTCTCCTGCGTACTTTTCAACTGCACTTCGCGACGTTTTTATTCACCGATCGTCGTGTACGTACGAACCGAGGGACAGATCGTATATCGTTGCATCTGATCTCTATTCGAGTTCCTATTTTGAGACGCAGGAGAAGAAAGAAAGAAAGAAAGAAAGAAAGAATGAAAAGGAAACACACGAAATACGGGGGGAAAGGGGGATTTAGGACAAACTTCCGTCAAAATTATTATTATTAAACGAAAGTGAAAGTGAAAGTTAAAGATCGGTGAATACAAACACCGCGTCGAGTTATGTTTGCTAGTCAGAATTGGTTAAAACGAAGAATGGAGCAACAAACTAGAGAGTTTACGATTAGTTACTACATATTGATTCGTCGTTTTATCGTGTAATTAGTGGTTTAGTGACACGGCTCCGATGATTCTCGAGCCATACGCGTCCTTAAAGCTTAAAGTAAGAACAGAACGAAACGTACACGCACACTCGCGTCAAGCGTATACAAAACTACGGTTCTTTAGTTACTATTCGCGTAGAAATGGCGTGCCGAGTCGCCGGCTTTATTAACAAAAATTTGTTACAATTTATTGTTCGTACACGTCAAGTTTATTTAGACAGTACTTTCGTCTATTACGTATCCAATTTAATAAGTTTCTTTATTTTTCTTCTTCTTTTTAGTTCTTCTATTTCTAGCGTTGTTCTGACTATTGTAACCGGTGTTACTGCTGCTACTACTACTACTACTACTACTACTACTCCTACTACTCCTACTACTATTATTATTATTATTATTATTATTATTATTATTATTATTATTATTATTTTATTATTATTTTATTATTACGATTATTACGATTATTATTATTATTATTATTATTATTATTATTATTATTATTATTATTTTATTATCATGATTATGATTATTATTATTATTATTATTATTATTATTATTATTATTATTATTATTATTATTATTGTTATTGTCGTCATCCTCATCACCATCATCATCATCATCATCATCATTATTATTACTACTACTACCACCACCATCACCACTACTACCACTACTACCACTACTACCACTACTACACCACTACCGCTACTACTACTACTACTACTACTACTACTACTACTACTACTACTACTACTACTACTACTATTACTATTACTATTACTATTGCTACTACTGCTACTACCGTGACCGTTAGGAGACACATTAGTTTAACAGTTCTATTGCTTTTGATTTTCGTAGATACTATTAGTTATCTATTATTACCATAATTACGTCTAATTTAATTATTACTTATTGTCACCAACACCGTCATCATCACGATATCACGCACCCAATGCACATCGGCACCATCATCGTAAGTCACGTCAAGTTAAAAACGTCCACTTGTTTTCCATGCAGTTCGATCATCGTTATTTACTGTTTCTTTTTCCTTAGATCAATTTATCTCGTAAATGTGGTTCCTTAACGTCGAGGTTCGCTGTCGACGGTCCGACGAGAACTTTTGCTCCCATGTAAAATGGGATGAATAGCGATCGACAAATCTCTGAAATACGCTGACGATTGTCACAGGAAATTTAGGACACGTGCGTTTATTAAATATTATCGTTACCTATTGTTCCGTCGACGAAACGTTGGAAGTGCAGATTCCACCGATGGACAATCTTTTTCGCGTTTTTTTTTTTTTTTTTTTTTTTTTTTTTTGACATTTCGTCAAATCCAAAGCGTGGTAGTAAACGAGAGATTATTCGAAGATACTGGTTTGTCCATCGTTGACCAAAAGATCGCACTTCCAATTACTTCCCGCCCTTATCAGTTATCGCTATTGATTAACATTAGTTACAGCTATTATTATTATTACCACTATTATTAGTTATCGCCATCGATACTTGATGCGAGCCTACCGTCGATCGGCGAGCGAGGTAAAACCGTTTCGATCGCTTCTCGTCTCTATTCGCGAAATTGTACGCGCTGTCCTAACGCGACTGCGAATGATCCGATATGCGGACTGGAAAAAATTGACTGGTCGATTCAGATAGGAAAACTCGAGAAGAATCGAGTCGAGGTTTGGACAGCGCTGACTCGAAAACGCGACTAGTCGAGACGAGAAGGAGAACGTGCGATTAAGAGTATTGCGAAGAATGGTTGACATCCAGAGTGCGATAACGAGCTAAAAAACACAAAATTTCTGTGCGATCCAGAACGACGTCGTCGAATACGCGTCGAACACGCGTCGATGTTTCTCGCGTCGACGATGTTTACTTCGACGCCGTTGTCGTTGGAAACGCATACTACTACAACACGTTCGAAACAGCCGTATATACATGAATCCTCGAAGCGCCGCGTACGTAGTTGAGCAGCGTTTACAATTTCGAATTTCGGAAATGGTCGACGCGCAAAAAAGAAAAGAAAAGAAAAGAAAAGAAAAGAAAAGAAAAGAAAAGAAAAAAATAATAAATCTAGAAGATATATCCTGAAAAGGGAAAACGAAAAATGATAGAAGATAGCGAGAAAGAGAGGGAGCGAGAGAGCGAGCGAGAGAAAAAAGAAAACAGGGCAACAGCGAGAAGCGTAAAAAGATGAAAACCATACGTTGAACACGATAATAATTCAACAGTCTCTTTCGGTTACGAGCAAGTTCCGCATTGTGTAGGATTTCTCATAAATGGTTCTATATGTATGATGATACATGTGATGCAATATCTAGGAGAAAGAGCAACGTTTTCGATGATTGCGAGAAACGATGAGATGAGCAAAGGGAGAATTTTTGAAATCGCGAGAGCCTTTTTGCGTAACACGAAGCAAAAACATATAGATATCTGTCTAGGATCGAACAATTGTTCTTTTTCCTTCTTTACGGATCGTTATTATTCGTCAACGAGTGCTTCCGTGCGACGGAACAACTTCCGGGCACACGCGGAAGAACTTTTTTTCTTCGCGGAAGAAAATTGGAAATTCAACTTTTTTCCCCGCGCCATCCACGTCATTCTTTGTGACGTTCGCGGGCAGTGTTCGATGAGATCTCAGCTACTGTGGTATCGGGAATCGAACAATTGGTGGCCAATTTGTCCAAGCGATTGGACCATCGAGTCCGGCTAATAAAAGGACGGATGGACGACGATTGGCCAAAGGGAACGTTTCTAGAGACGATCTTCCGTTCGATTCGACTTTCGCGTCGTTTTTACCAATACGCGACTTTGTCTTTTTGATCGCGTAAAAATTCCTACTCTTCGACCGAAGATCGTTTCTTGCAAACTCGTATCAAACATTTGTTTCGAGTATCGTTTGTACTCGACGGAATTCTGTTTCATCGTAGTTTCTCCTTAAAATAGAACTCTGATGGTAAAAGAAATTCGACAGCTGTCTCTCGAAACCGCGTAAAAAAACGCTTAAATTTAATTTTGATACTTGGGGCGACAGAAAGAAAGAAGCTATCTGAAACAGGACTTCCGTTTCTTAATTAGACATATCAAAACGATGTAACTTGACGCCATTGCGAAACAAACAAAAGAAAGGAATATATTATTTTCGACGACGACGATTTAGCAATAAGAGAATATGCAACTCTTGAAAAGATGAGGAAGCGTCAAATCCATGTGCAGTGTTTCAGATACTTGCAAGTAGATACCATTGAACACTGCAAATTAATGTTTTGCGAGTTATAGTGTAAATGCGAATGCAGAAAGCAAACAAATGTTATGTATAAAGCGTCTTTCGGGCTTCCTATTAAAAAAAAAAAAAAAAAAAAAAAAGAGAAAGCATACCAGTTCGTTTCGACAAAGTTCCACGGGACGAGGTCGATACCGTGTCATCAAATTTTTTATTATCCCGATACAAGATTCACGATTCACGATTCACGATTCACGATTCACGATTCACGTTCGCGGTTCACGGTTCATGGTTCATGGTTCACGGTTCACGGTTCAGCGTTTTCGCGTAGCACGAAATTCTTTCTACGCAAAGTAAAGAGGTGCAAAAGTGTGCAAAGCAGAAAGAAATAATCGAAATGCGATGAAAATTGTGCAAAGTCGTGAAACTTTTGTTCGAACGAGCTTGTATGCGAGAGCTGAGTCAGAATTAAAGCCGTTCGAAAATCGAGTTTCCAGAACACTTAAGAACAAACTTGACGTTATAATCGAACGACTGTAAATATACTATAACGTGAGGTAGATTAGAAAATTAAGCGCGTATTTCACGGTGAAATTTTGTTCTGGTTGCGAGCGCCGTTGGAAGCTCGTCGATTCCGGAAGCACGCGATTGGCCAGCCTAAAATTTCATGTGTTTCGAAATCGAAGGCGAAAAAAGGCTGATGTATCGCGAGAGCGATTATCGCTGAAATTTTTGTATGAAAGGACACTGGTCTGAGTGTGGAAGAAAAAAATTAACGAGAGCATGGAAGGACGAGTGCGAAACTGCGTCGATGAGAGTATCGTGCGTACGAATGCTTTCAAAGGATGAACGAACGAACGACGACGAGAGAATGAAAAGGAGAGAACGTGTACGAATGGTAGAGTGACGATTAAACAAAATTTTACTACCAAGTGGACTAGAATCGCAACCGATGGGCATTATTAAGCGAAAATGAAATTTTCGGAGCGTTTTTTCGACGAAGAAAAGCGTCCAAAATTGTACCTATTTTCATTTTATAAATTATATATATATATGTATATGTATATGTATATGTATATGTATATGTATAGATATACGACGACCTAAACGATCATTATCGTGAGATGTAACGCGAGAGTAAGGCGGAAACAAGTTGAAGAGGATGAAGAAAAGGGAGAAGAAAAAAATTATTGTATCTATATTCGGAGGTGATCGATGATGTATTCGAGTCGTGATTATTATTATTATTATTATTATTATATATTATGATTATTGTGTATAGTTAAGGCGAAAGTGGAATTTTAGACGAAATTATCGAACTCGAAGTATATAGGGAGCGCAAATAGTGAGAGAAAGCGAGAGAAAGAGAGAGAATGCGAGAGTTGAGAGCAAAAAAATTTTTTTTTACGGTGATTGCACACTGTAATGTCGGCAAAGCAAAAAAGTCCCCCTCCCCTCGAGCGAAAACGAGCGAAAAGGAGCGAAAACGAGCGAAAACGAGCGAAAACGAGCGAAAACGAAACGAAAGAAAAACAAAAAAAAAAAGAGCACACGTCACGGCCAAACGAAAGGAACGAGAAAGAGGAAAGGTAGAGAGCACATGCGTAAAACAAAATTCATAGAAGATACACTCTTTTCGATGTACCAACGAACAATAGGAGAAACAATAGCAGGCAATAGTTTGGGTTCGCTGCAATCATTTTCTTTACTTCCGGTTTTCAGAGAACAGGAAACTTTTGGTAGAAAACGACTCAATCCTCATTTCTTTTGTACGACGACCAAAACAGAGATGAAATAGCCCGTGATATAACAAAACATTATATATCTATATATAAAAATATACATATATGTATGTATGTACGCACGCATACGTACAACCAGTGCAACAAACAAAACAAAACAAAAAAGAAACAAACGCGAACGCGTACGCGATGTGCTTCCTCGTTCGTGACAATGTAGCCCGTTCGAAACAACTTCCACTTCCGACGAAATCCCCACGCCCGTTCTCAACATCCCCGGTTTTTATTTCCACCTTTTTCTCCTCTAGACCACCAGACGGAAACACACCCAACGAGCACGTCAAACGTTCGAAATCGCAAAGGGGCACATTGTCGCGTTCCAGGATGAGCAGAGGAGGAGAGGCGACAGAGGCAAAAAATGAAAAAAAGAAAAAAAAAGAAAAAAATAACGGAGCTCGATAAAACGCGTAGGACGAGCGCGATACGAGAAGTCGCGGAAACGAGGCAGTATACTTTGCCGATCGCAGCCATCCTTCGATCGAACAACTTCGGTTTTCCCCTCGCGATCGTAGGCGACTGTTATCGATTTTCGACGCTCTCGGCACCGCGGAAATGTCCCTCGGTCGACGAATTTTCACACCATTTTTCACGCGGTTCGTCCAATTTTCGTCCAATTTTCGTCCAATTTTCGTCCAACTTTCGTCAAATAAAAATCGTATCTGTCGACTTTTCTGACAATCCTGTCCAATATTCCTTTCGAACAATGAATCGAACCAAACAATGCAAAAGATCGGATATAAAATTGGCAATACGAAAAGACACAACAAAATAGATCCGTTGACCGGTGGGGCCTAAATTTTATAGCGCCTTCTGTTTTCACCGCAGCATAATAATCCATTTTCCTCGTGAGCGTTCCCGATTGATTAATTCGCGACACCTTAACACGCCTCCTATTCCAAAATCCTTTTCCCACCACCCATGCGTCACCCATACCCAACCCCACCTTTATACCTTACCTTCCCTACCCTCCCTACCTCTCCCCCACCCCACCCCTACGCACTCCTCACTGATAATCTTCCACCAACTGCACACCCCCTCACATTACCACCCTAGTCCCTCCACTAGCAAACCGATTAACCAATGTGAGTGAATGTGTCAACACGTGCTACAAGGGAAAATAGCGGATTTCAAAGAGGATAAAGGCGGGAAAAGCAAAAGTAATATCATAGAGAAAGCGTCGAACAAACACACTACGACTCGGAGGAAGAAAAAAATCGATCGATCGGAAAAACGTACACACACACACATTCGTCGGACTGTGTAGGGACATTTTGCATCAATTGTGTAAACACGAGACAGAGGGAGAAAGTGTGCGTGTGTGTGAGAGAAAGAAAACTCAAAAAAAAAAAAAATACGTCGAGAGAGAGAGAGCGAATGCGCGTGTGGAAGAGCGAGAGCGAGAGGTAAGAAGAGACTAAAAAAAAAATGAAAAAAGCGCGAGCGAGAAGAATAAGACGACGGAAGCTAAAAGATAAAAAAAAAAAACAAAATGTACGAACAAACAATTGATACTGTCTTCGTTTTTTAAGGTCGTTTCTCCGTTCGACACGCTACTATATGACTATTGACATTTGTCATTGGATTATTACCGACGACGATGAATTGTCATTATTATTACGAAACTATTGCTATTATTATTGTGACGAATGATTATTATTATTATTATTATTATTATTATTATTATTATTATTATTATTAACATTTATTATTGACATTATTATCACGATTTATTATTGCGATGATGATTATTGCGATTATTACTATTGTCATTATTATTATTATTACGATTATTAATTATTACGATTATTAATTATTATTATTATTATTATTATTATTAATTATTATTATTATTATTATTACGTGGTACAATAAAAATTTAATAAGCATCCGATGCGCACGAGTCTCGTGACTATTACCATCTCCCATCTAAATCCACACGAAATACGGACTACGATATACGGACTACGATATACGCGCGTTTCTAGCTCTCCTATCTTTTCCGATTTTAACAGCATGCTGACCTCTCTTGAGCATGAAAATAACGATATCTACACTGGCTATTACCGGCTTGTATCGTACAAGAAAATACTAATTTATCTCAAGGTCTTTCTTTATCTTTCTTCCATTTCAACACGCATGACACATTCGTGTACCATCTTCGGATACGAGGCGACACAATCTGTCGGTAAACAGATGAAAATATCGGGAAATCACGATCAAACAACATCGGGAATATTTGCGAAACGATAAACAGAAAAATATCCTCAACTGTTCGTAGGACGTGAGAAAAGTTTGGTTTAAGGAGCTATAGTATGGAATCGCCAAGGAATCCAAGTTTTCCAAAAACTGATTAGAATACTCGAGTTTTTGAAACTCGAAACAATGTTCCGACCTCGCTTACCTCACCACCGAAATACGCTATTTATCGAATCGCGCGCGCCGATAAACGTTGAAAAATAAGAAACGGCTGTTCGAGGAACGCGAGATCGTATTTACGGCGTAAACGGCATCGACGGATTTTTCATGCCAACTCCGACTCTCAAAGATGCCTCGTGTCAGCGGGGTCAACGACGGAGGGACGCGCCGATGCTTCCAGCCTGCATACGACGATCAGTGCACGACCAATTGCTACGGAGAAAAGACGATGCTTCGTTTTAGCGTTCGTGGAAGATCGGTTTGCTTCGAGATCTTCGACAAACGTCTCGAGACGTTAGGCGGTGTCCGCGAGTCTTGCACGATTTTTAAGAACAGCTCGAGACATGCGGTATCAAAGTCGCGTTTAAGATGTTTGATCGATTCCGAAACGCGGTCAAACGGAACCGAAGGCCAGCGTTTCTCGTCAACGACGCCGACAACGACGCCGACAACGACGTCGACTGCCACGACGCCGACGCCAGAGCCAAGGAAAACCTGCTTGTACGACCTTCATGTGGAAAATAGAGGTAATTATCGATGGAAATTTCTTGCATTCCTACGTAATGCGTAATAGTATTAGGCTGTTTGCAAAATTAGCGAGAAACGTGTCTAATCTCCTTGTCCTCCTTCTAAATAAGTGCTGTAAAGACCACGATAGATGATGAATGGGACAGACAGAAATAAACATTTCAGCCACGGCTTTTATCTTGCATATACATGGATATGCTAGAGTATATGCTATACAAAGAGTATTTCTACGCCATTGTATTTATTAAAACATTTCTACGTTAATTAATTTGTGTCCAATTGATTGTGTGATTCAATAATCCATTCGTATGATAACGACAAAATTTGATATTATGAAAATGAAATGTAAAACCTGATAAGAAAAAGGTATCAACGTGCCTTTCTTTTAGGTAAAATAATCAACTTTTCTGGCTGGTTACTACCGGTACAATATCAAGAGGCAATAGCCGCGTCTCATCAACATACCAGAACTTTTGCGTCGCTCTTCGATGTCGGTCATATGATGCAAACGTTAGTTTTTGGAAAGGATGCAACCGAGCTTTTGGAATCCTTGACGACCAGCGATCTGAAGAACCTGAGCAAAGGCAGCGCGGTTCTTACGGTGTTTACCAACGAGAATGGAGGCATTCTCGATGACTTGATAATTACAAAGGACGACGACGATAAATACTTTCTGGTGTCTAATGCTGCAAGAAGAAATCAAGATTCTCAATTGCTCCTCCAACAACAGGTAGACAATGGAATTTTATGTATGTTACGAATCATTCCACCGATAACGACGTCTCTTTATTATCGACGTCTCTATTAGACGTCTTTATTGCATTTGAAATTTCAAAAGTAAAAGCAATAATAAGCAATAATTATCAATAATAGAAAAATTCTGCCTAACGACTGAAACCATCGATGATAACGAATCGCAAACATTTCGTTTCATAGTGTTAATGAACAATTACTCGGTCATACACGGCTCAGATTCAATAACATGCGACAGAATAAAAGAGCATAATTTACAATTATCACGTCATCCAGTTTATTCATTTTTATTTATTTCGATCGTTACGTACGAAATGACTCGTCAGTCTGATTCTTAATTTTAGGAAAACTTCAAACGTCAGGGGAAATCGATACAATTGCAATTCCTGGATCCTTTGGAACAGAGTCTCGTCGCGTTACAAGGTCCTACGGCAGCATCGGTTCTTCGATCGATTGTAAAAATCAACTTGAAAAATCTAACATTTATGAACAGCGTAGAAACTACGGTATTTGGAAGCCGAATCAGGATAACTCGATGCGGATATACAGGAGAGGACGGTTTCGAAATTTCGATGCCAGCGAAAATTGCGCGAACCTTGGTAGAAGCGATCTTAGACACACCTGACACGAAACCAGCTGGCTTGGGAGCCAGGGACAGTTTAAGGTACTCGATTCTCAAATAATAATTTCCGATTAATTTCGAACGTTGTCGTTGATTGTTTAACATCGGTATTACATTCGATTACTTTTAGGCTAGAAGCTGGCCTTTGCCTCTACGGGCATGACATCGACGAACAAACTACACCAGTCGAAGCGGCACTTACCTGGCTAGTAGGTTAGTAATAGACAGACTGCGGATATTTGTGCAATTTCCATATGGAAAAAAGAAATATGCAAATATCTAGGGAACGAAATGCACCTAACGTACAAACATATATAAAATATCCAAAGTACGATTAAAATTCGTTACAGCATCTAATAGATAAGACGAATCTCTACTTCCACGATATTTATTTTTTTAAATAATAGACGGTAATAAGATACGCCTAACCATAGCGACTAACCATAAACGCTTAATTTCTTCTTTTCTGCCACAGCTAAACGAAGACGAGCGGAAGGAAACTTCCCAGGTGCAAAGACCATACTTTCACAAATCAAATCAGGAACTGAGAAAAAACGAATAGGATTAACGGTAGTGCATGGTCCGCCAGTGAGAGAAGGAGCGTGTATATTAACTCCAGAAGGTGAAACCGTTGGCAAAGTCACTTCCGGTGGACCTAGTCCCACCCTTGGACGTTCTATCGCTATGGGATACGTGCCATCGGAATTAGCTCACTACGGTGGTGGAATATTGGTACAAGTTCGAGGGAAAACGTACAAGGCAACCATCGTAAAAATACCCTTCGTCAAGACAAATTACTATACCGCAAAATGATCGATATATTTTACTGTTATCTACGTAAAATTCGATGGAACGTACCGTACTCCGGTGTAATGTTCCTCTAAATTTCCAACTCTCGACACGTCTTGTGTCACAAGAAATGATCCATTAATTATAATATATTTTGTACATACTTTTTATACAATGTGGCGTTTAAGAAGAGACTTTGAAAGTATTTGTAAGAATTGTGTAAAAAAGATTACGAAGCTTAATGAACAAAGATTATTTATGTGCGGATATGTTACGTATGTTACTTTACTATACGCGTGTATGTATACACACACGTACGCGCGCACACACATATAAAGTGGAGAAAATGCTTATTTCTGCTTATTACAGAGCCCTCTGTGAATAGAAGCATAATACTCGTCTGTGCTTAAGAAGAACTTGGTGTATTCGGCATACGATAAAGAGGATTTCCGACACATCTTATTTTCATATGGTAAAATAACTTTATATAGCCAAGTATAAATTGTAAAAACTTGATATATATATTTAAATTTGTACTATCTCGGGGCGATAGAGAGGTGGAGGAAGTAACTGTAAATTTTAGACGAAACAGATTCTTCCTCGATATTAATCCACTGGTTATTAAACAAATAGTCAACTTGTTTTCTTACTGCAGTACTAACTATCCCCGTTGTAAGATAGGGTAAATACTATCGTATAAACTATCTGGTACTAGCCTGGATATCTCGCCTCGTAAATGAATTTCGATATCCAAATAAGAATCAATCAGAAGCTTAAACATTTATTCGCTGCTAATCGTGTCTTTTTTTTTCTCTTCTTCTCCCATTAAAAAGATTTTACATTTAAAAAGATGCTACATGCTTAATCCAATAAATCTACATAATACTATATCCAACAGTAAATTTCATAAATCTAACCTGAAAATTCACAGCCGATATTACTTAGCTCATATTATTTCTTGTATAATTAATAACTGTATCATAATTATTAGCCATGCGTCATATACAGGATGAGTCAGTAAAAAATACTATCTAAAATCACACCTTACCTATTGGTTTTATCGACTACAGAGGACTGAAACACATCGACATTATACACATGTATGTAAAGTTCCCGCCTCACTCTTTCATGTATGTACCATGTACTCGAATTTGTTAATTTTGGCAAACATAACGTTTATATTCAAGTCAATCGTCGAACGCGATAAAACCAGTAACTACTATCGAACACAGACTTCCGCGAAAAGATCTTCATTCGTTAAACGTAAAAGCTCAGGGGATGTAGACACGACGAATTCTTTAGTAACTCATTGAAGAAAATTAGATCATTGGAAATTGATATTAAATTTTATCACAAAATTATGAACAATATAGGAACAATGATATCTTAGAATTGCGATACTTCTACAATTCGATACTTTGATAAACTTTGTACTTATACGGAGATCGATGAAACTGCTTGATAAATTTTCTAATTACACAATACGATCGCGAATCGCAGCCAATCGGCTCATATTATTTATAATACAATCCATAATTGTATCATATATCATGATGCAATTAGGAATTGTATATGAAATAATAATGATTATCCAGGTCTCACCCCGTGGAGGTTGCTGCGAATGGAGACCCTCCCTATCCACGATCCCATCCACCCATCCTTTTACGCAAAAATTTACTAATTTCGTATAAACAAATTTCAGCAAATTCTCCTTCTAACGTGCGTTTGCAAAACGTTCGATCCTTTGATCCGCGTTGCGCAAAAGCGACATCGAAAGGAAGATTCAAGAAACCGACGCGAACAGCTAACAGATTGAAAGTAAAAGATATATTTAATCTGAAAGTAAAAGATATATTAATCTGAAACTAAATTATAACTATGTATATAACGATACTACTTTAATTACGCATGCACTTAACCCAAAACTAACCGCAACCACTGAAAGCATTGAAAGCAACTTGAAAGTATCCTATTTGCTAATTTCAAGAAAACCTCTACTTAATTGATAATCTAATTTAATCTGCCTAATAAAAACCCAAAGCTCTCATGAGTTCTAACTACGCAAATATCTTAATATAATAAAAGGGCTGGCAGAAGGGGTATTTTATGAAACGATCCGTACAGAGCGTACCGTAAATTTGTATCTTGAAATACTTTTTGTTATCTCCTCTTCCCACTGTTCCTGTAGACATTTCTGAAACAAACTTGAATTTAAATCGATTAAAACAAAATAAACAATTTTGTTTATACATGCTCTCTATACATGCTATCGGGGTGCACAAGGATCTTTATATGTAGGAGACCACCTATCACGAATCTAGAGATCTCTTTAGACCCTACTCGTCAAAAATCTAGAGGTCCTTTTATTTATCCTAACTGTCAGAATTCTCGACTGTTTCTCTACGACGAGTCCTGACTAAAAAAATTTCCAAGCCTATTTATAGGGATCCCATATAAAAGAAACCTATCTACGCAAAAATTTAAACGTTACAAACGCAAAGAACGGAAAATTGTTTAGAGCATCGTGTGGGGCACATGATACAATTGTTCTTCAGTACATCTCACGACGAATCCTGAAACAGACTGAAACCAAAAAAAAGTTAATTCAATTCTATCACACAGATGTAATTAATTACCAATCAAGGAGATTTCAATTCCATGCGTATAATTTACACTTTATACAAGTTAATAAATCTGGAACGTATTTAATTATTGGTGTTTGACCGTTCGCGGAGAGACGCGATCGATCTGACGAGGAAGCGCGCCAACGAGAGTCGTAAATTCCCGTTACGATTAGATAATCGACTAAGTGATCGATCCCCTATTTCGTTTAGGATAATATTATAGATATAAGTTAAATAGACGACTGATCTAAAGATGGAAAATCGGTAAAGTTCGGTGACGTTGTTGTGGCGGAGGAAAGCTATTGATGGGTGTGTCTAGCGCGCGAGACCGTCGGATTTGTTGGTGGCAATTTTGGCTAGGAAAGTGAGGGCAATAGTCGTTGCTTCTGATTGGATAAGAAAAAGGTTGGTGGGCCAACAAAGGAAGGGTTCTAGCCGCCCCCGAGAGAAAGTTGTTAGCGGGAGACACCGTACGTGAGAAAAATCAAATTTCCCCTACCTTCCCGCAGTGAACAAGAAATTTAAGGAACACTTGAAGTAAAAAGATACTTGTTTGGTTCGAAAGACCTCAACTACGAAAATGCCAAGATCGATGGATCCTTAAGACTATTGAGGGTACGCAATAAGGATGTGTAGACGTCTGGCAGCCATCTTGCCCGTGGCGTGGGACCTGGTTTCTCTAGAGAGTCATCGGACGTAACAATTGGATTAATACTTAAAAAAAGAAGAAAAAAAATACAGCTGAAAAAAAGACTTATTAGGCACAAGGAAATATCAAATAATCAAAATCTCAATTTGAACTTCAAAATTTGGATTTAAATTTGAATTAAAAAAATTGAACTGAAAATTTAAAAAATTGAATTGAAGTACTAAGATGAAAAAGGAGCGATTCTGATCAAACGATCTTTTATTTGATAAAGAGCTTGTAATAACTTTAGTCACCAAACTAATCAATAACCAATTCATGTTTCATGTTTCAAAATATTTCACTACATCTTTTTCATATTTTTATATATAATAACATCATTCAAGAATAATACTATTCCTCGACAAAAATATTCATTATTATCGATATATCTTAGCAGTATTTTCAATCACAAACACTCTAGTAATAAAGGGTGCTGAAAAAGAAATGACTCTAAAAGCCACAAGGGCCATCAAAGTATCCACTCAATATAATCCCCGACGATAAACCGTGAGTGGAATATTCATTCTATTATTCCGCAAACTTTAATTTACTATATGTAGTTATAAAATAGAAAGTTCTCAAAATCAAATCGCGACGAGTGCTTCGTCATATTTGCAATATTATCTAATTCACTATTGGCAACAAAAAAAAAAAAAAAAAAAAAAAAAAAAAAAAAAAAAAAAAAAAAAAAAAAAAAAAAAAAAAAAAAAAAAAAAAAAAAAAAGGAAATAAAGAAAAAAAAAGAAAAAAAAGGAAAAGAAAAGAAGGAAAAAATATTTCCGTGTGAATTATTTGCGCAACGCTAATATCTATTAATCTATGCACTCGAATTTAAATGTTCGCAACACTAGTAACGGTCCACCAGCGTAGCCATACAAGAGACTACTGGTGAAACTGCATCTGATGATCCAGGAGCAGGAACGTGCTTCCACAGTCCGGTGGAAGAAGATTGGGCATAATATAAACGCAACGCTACTTTAAAAGACGCGATCATTCGTCGACGCAACTATAACTAGAAAGCTAATTGAAACAATCGCGATGTAAAGTCGCAACACTAATTCTTAAGACAAAAATAACATTAATATCCATATACTGTACTAGTGCAAATTGCAATGCTATAAAATTAATCAAACGTTAATACTTTTAAATCTAATTTTAAATGAAGGAAAAATTTTAAAGGAAACGAGAAAACTCTAACATGTATTAATCTCTTAGAAATTTGGAAAATTCATAAACAAAATTGCAAAAAAAAATCGCGATATCATAACTCGCAACTCTAATTCAAACCTCGACTCAACTCTTTCGCGACACTAATACAAAAATTCGCGATTTGCCCAATGTAGTGGAAGGCTGACACATGCCAGTGCAACCATTTAGCAGGTTGCTGACGAACGATCACAGTTGCACAGCTCTTGTAGCTGTATCGAGTGATCCAGGAACAGTTTTCGACACAAATGCAGTCGAAGGATTTTGGGCATTTTGTAAACGCAAATCTACTTGACAAAGCGCGATCATTCATTATCGCAACGCTAACTCTTAAAGTGAATTCAATGAAAATTACAATTTACTATATGAAAAAGCTATTTCAAATATTCTAGTATTGCTACTTGCAATACTATAAATTTAATTGAAAACTAATAATTTTATAATCAAATTTTAAACAATAGAAAACGGGATAAATTCTGATAGGTACAATTTTCTAAAAACTTCTAAAAATTCATAATAAAAATTGCAAAAGACAATCGCGATATCGTAATTCGCAACTCTAAAGCAAACGCGATTATAATTTTATCGCGACTCTAATTCAACCCGTAATCATTCTCTCGCCACACTAATAAAAAGCCGCGATGTTATTTCGCAACTCTAATTCAACCCGTAATTAATCTCTCGTGACACTAATAAGAAAAATCGCGATTTGCCCAATGGGACGATGGACCGATATATACATCGGCCAAAAAAAAAAAAAAAAAAAAAAAAAATAGCTACTACTACTACTACTACTACTACAGATACTAAAAGCGAGCATAGTGACAAAGTAGTAACGAGAATGACTTTCCACGCTCCGGACGACCCAGAGGATGGAGAGCCATCGTGATAGTTGCCCTCTTGAACGGCAGTTTGCCGGGCCTCTTCGGCTCATAGCCTCTTCTTTCTTCGGGCGCGATGCCCGCTGAAACTTAAATCTAGGCTCGAGTCTTTCTAATCGCAAAATAAAAAATAACTTATAAAGGTAAAATAAAAAGATAAATCGCGGATGCTATTGCCAGTGCACATGGACGACCAACGATCATCGCGATCGCTGTTCGTTCGCATGTGCGAGCTCGAGCGATAAACGTTCGTTTCGGAACCCACTCGCGACCACGACCGCGATATTCGAAAAATCGATAGGCGAGGCTCAAGACAAACGGTACGCTCCATTCGTGATGCCAGCTTCACCGTCGATTTTTCAAATCAAATTTCCTGAAACAGGTTGGACACGCGAAAACGCGCCTACCCGACCGAAAGACTGTGCCAACCTGCCCGGCCCTACCTACTTATAGTTAACATTCATACCAGAAAATATGCTACCTATCCTACCCGGAAACCTCTATTTAAAACTGAAAAAATGGCAAAACAAGCACACCAACGCATTCACTCCACGGTTCTCACACATAACCCGGGCGCAAAGGCCTACACTAGAGAGACGTCCCGGGACGCCTCCGACACCCGAGTTTGGCATACAACTTTCACACTCTAAGGTACGTACCATTTTCCTGAAATCGACTGACGATGGCTAGCGACCATTGCGTACAAATATTTCTGTATACTTCAACTTTAATTGTTCAAATACATTTCAATTTCAATTTTAACGAAATACTCGTAACCGTATACGATCGTGTAGATGTATATCATCTAAAGAAATAATTTGACTAGAACGGATCGTCGTATTTTAATCAATGTAATTATCATTGCAGTTTAATACAATACCGAGATTAGTAATATCACTATTTGTAATCCACTATATCTATTTATTAACTATTCCTAAAGCTATTTCCAATTGGTAATTGGTAATTGGATTCATATTTCTGAATTCATAATTGTTTTAAGATTATAATGAATAGCAACAACGACGCAATTCCACAGCCTAACCACATACACACACAGTGGAAAATACGTCGTGCACGATACGCTAACGCAACGTCAGTCGCTAAAAAAAATTGTTAAGCTTATAAACTACTCGTCATGCCCATTGCCTTCCTCCCACCCAAGAAGCACCTGGGCACGTGAGTGAGATTCTGACGATGAACATGGAACGGATTAAACCTGAAAATCCTATGCTAAAAATATGATTAGCCTATCTATTATATTTTGTATCTAACGGGCTAATATTCTTTGATTTTTCAATCTAATTTCGCTTCAAATTTTGATAATTCTATGCTTTATTTTTCTTTATTATTTTAACGAACGATTAAACTATTAAACTGTAATGAAGGAAATTAACGAAGAATACGCATATTTATTAAACATAAACTAAGATTCAATGCAAGTAATATTTCTATCAATGAACAACAATGGACTCTAAATGAACTCTATTACTCGAAATATCCTCAGGCGATATCTTTATCGAAACACATCTTTGAAAACACAAAGGAACGTTCAAAACTTGTTTCGATTCCGAAATCTGCCTGTCGCGAAGTGTTTTCTTGCACGTGAAATTTGATAACATCCGTCGGAACAAAGAACGACAAAGTTAGACTTTAACATATACTTTCATATTTCATATTCCGAATTTTACTGTAATCATACTTTACATACACAATAATAAAATAATAAAACTATGCTCAAATAATAAAATTGCTCCAGATCATCGTAAAGTAAATGATTAAAATAAATATCATTTCTAATCTTTATCAGCGTTATAACGACTTTAATCATAATTGCATTTTCGTATTAACGAAGTCCGGGGGTATCGGACTTCTTCGCTACAAAATACTTAAACCAAGTCATTTCGTCGTTTATTTCAATACTCATATATATGCTCATATGGATACTGGTCTTTATAAATATATAATAATATTGTGTAATTTTTCAATCATATGCATACGCATATCTAACAATATAATATATTATTATATTATTATCAACATTACATTCCTTATACAAAACACTTTATATTGTAATATGTAAATATCATACTCATATATATATATTATATGTATTATCATCAACATTTAGAAACGCGGTGTGCAAGAAAACCTATCCTGAACTAATAAATAAAATATAGACAAGAAAATGTTACTACTCACGGGTATAATAAATACCCGCGGTCGCTATACTCGTCGAAAATTCTACGTATACAACCAATCACCCGTGTCGATTCGGACCTTTCATCCTACGACATGATTGAGTGACCGGAGGGACAAAAAGCATGCGACTCACGGTACATACGATGAACGATGTGGACAATGTGATGTAGCTTAGAAGAAACCATCGCGAACGCCGTCATCCCGGAAGAATCATCAGACCTTACGGTACAAGCGCAGACAGGTGAAATATCTGTAACAAAACATGGAACAATATATATAATCTATATAATCTATTGTCGAAGACAACAACAACGTTTTATAGTTTATTAATATAATAAGCAGTATATGTATACAAATTTTCAGCAGATCTTATTTCTTCATTAACTAATTATCATTAAGGACAAAATGAAAGAAATGGAATCAATTGAAGTACAATACTTACGTTCTTTGCATTCGAAGCACCATAAGATCCTATCCAGAGAACAGGAGGAAGTGGAGATTGTGGCAAACCTGTAACAAAATATGTAGCATTATAATTCATTCTTAAGACTAAAGTGTTGATTGTTTTAAAAGTCCGAGATAACAAATCATGAAATTCTATTAAATTTAGAACTTTAATAATTATAAAAATTGAAATTCTAATAAACTGTAATTGCTATAAGAACTAAAACTCTAATAGAGCAATTTGAAATTTAGATTTTACGATTCGATATTGTAACTCTGACACTTCGTTCCAATAGATGTTACAATAATTCGATTACAATATACGAAGAATAAACTAAATTAATGAATAATGTGCAAAAGTACTTACGTTGCTAAGCTCCGGGAGAGGCTTTATCCTCTTGAGCACTGACTCGAATACCGAAAACGAATATTTAATAAAAGAAAAAGTAATATACAAAAAGAGAAACAAAAAATTACCAACCCGACCGATAAACGAATAGACGAACAAACACTGACTCTAATTTCGCGTATAAATATTACAATTAATATTAATAAGAGCTATTTTGCTCTGAGAAATATTGAAATTACAATTACGAAACAAGCACTGACTCTACTAATCGCATTGCACGCGATCACAAAAACGTTCTCTGAAAGTCAAACTGCGTTAGGAGAAGGGGGAGGGACCGTAAAGAAATTAGAGCGTTTGTTTTGATTGAAACTTGTACTGCTGTTTACTGTTATTTACTGCTGTTTACAGCTGTTATAAACGATGTTGCAGATGTTAAAACGATGTTTGGAAAAGCGTATAATATTATTTGCGAATGTTATAAAATATGTATGTCTACACCGAATATTAACGAATACTCGAAATGCGATATAACTGATTTTAGAGACTATACCGAACTGCGAAACATGTCCTCTGGTAATAAACTGCATTACATTTTATAAATACTCGAAAATCTTTGCGACGAATCAAAAATTTCTTAGCAAAATAATTGCTTGAAGAGCACGATAATATTACGCGCCAAAAGCTAAACTTGTAATGGCGTCTTCTTTAGAAACAATAGAAATTATTGACAAAAGTTAAAGGAGATTACATATATACATGCAATAAAATCAAATCAATCGACTTTAAATTAAATCAAATCAAAAATCTACTAAAAAAAGTTTATTACCAAAGTCTATATATACGTTCTAACCGTTCAGAATTCTATTTAAGATATATATATATATATATGTGTGTGTTAAATATATATATATATATATATATAGATAGATAGATAGATAGATAGATAGATAGATAGATAAATAGATAGATAGATAGCAACAATGAAATAATTCGTTTAAATTTTTCTCGGAACGATTGAATAACTTAATATATTCAAACTAGCAAAGTGAATTCTATAATCTTTTCCAATTTCATCTTAGTATTCTCAAATATGAAATTATTTGTTAATTTAATTATATTACATATCAATTATATAGTGCAAAGGTACGTATCAAATATGTATTATAAGATAAATACGTAATTGTATTACCAATGATCCGATGAAAAGATAATATAAACGTATGTATAAGTCTACCATTCTAACAAACCTAACCCAATCTTCATGAGAAGCTGACAAATTGACTGTTAATCATCATGGCGTCCGAACAACGCTATTTTGTATTCCCAGTTATCGTCCCGCTATTATCCAGTAACCTGCACAAAAGGAAATCACCAATTTAAAACAAATGCATAGCATTATAATCAAAATGAAACAGAAACAATAATCGACTTCAAATTCTAACTCGGAAGATAATAATACAAACTACCGATAACTCTAACAAACAAACACACGATCGAGAAAAAAGAACGAAAAAGAATTTCAAATACTATTTAATTTTGTTATAATAATGTATAATAAATTAACAAGCGAACGACCGTTAGTAACACAAACCTAATAATAGCGTACGAAGGCAGCGCAATAAGAGCGGAGATACTACGCAATTAATTAATGTATTGCGAACAACGAAAATTGACAGGTCCTTACGCGACAACTTTCGGCACCGTAATGACGCTTCCCGCGGCTCATTCGTCCCTCAAATATCCTACGAGTGGGGATGTGTGTTTATGTCGCGGCAAGTCGATCGTGTCGAATCAACGTATTTCCTAATGTGTACGAAAATGTCTATCTATACACTGCACGTTAACGGATACTTTAATAAATGCAATATAACTGATTCTAGAAATTATACTGTGTGTTACCGAAGACGCGGCTGCAAAAATTTTCTGAAAGAAAATCTGCATTAGTGGGTAGAGGGTAGGGAAAGGAAATAAATCACTCATTTTTCTTTTTTTACTAAAATACTCTTTTTCTTCTTTTTTCTGTCGAGTGCTTGTTCATGAAAATACTGCTTCTTTTTAAGCTATGAATTAATTATTATTCATTTACCACAGATAGTATCCTATATCATATCAAGAGTACGAAAATATCAATTTTATATCAAGAATACGAAACAAGATATATAGTTAGTATATTTCATTAGAAATATTTTTCATGTAAAGTATTTTCTATTATTGTCAAATATATACTACATGAATATTTCACAATACGACTGATTTGTAAAAATTATCCGCCAAATTAAATGTCTGCCATTACAGATTCAAATACTTCGCGTATTACGTGACTTCGTTCTAATAAAACATGGCGCCCTTTTTCTGACTGTTTAAACAAAGCTGCGCAATACGAAAAAAAAGGCGATGCGCAGAACCTGTTCAAACCTGTCTGTGATAAGGCACTTTCTCGAATGCAATAGAAATTATTGAAAAAGTCGAAATAACAATATTATCACAGACAATTTACGAATAATGAAGAAAAATGAAAAAGTTATTTGAATTTTTTACTCAAATGAAACAGAATCAAGATAATCTATGTCAAACTAATGTTAATGTATTCGAAATAAAAAAAAAAAAAAAGTAGTTTCTTTAATATTGCCTTTTCCATATTAGTATTTTTAATAAACCGTGAATTTAGAGTTTGTCATATTACATATTAAATTACGTTAATATCACGAAATATTTGCGAGAAACGAATTCGATTGAATACTGAATAAATATTACCAATCATCCAATTAAATAGAGAAAACAAACGTATAAATACGTTTGCCTTCCTTGAAATAAATAAAATATTACCACATTTCGACGAAAAGTTATAAAATCTATCTTTAATCACCATGGCGTCCTTCTGACTTTCATCTCATCCTTTCGAATTTCCGCAGCGTGCCTCTAATACTTGGAAGCTTCCCTCGCAATGAAATAATTGTAATCTGGGCAAAAAAAGAAGGTGCAAAATATTAAAACGAATGTATAAAAGGAACAAATTATTTGAAAATGAAACAATGATCATGGTCAAACTACATTTTGAAAACTCATTGTACTAGCTACCGCCAAATTGGGCAACGAAAAAAAAAAAAAAAAAAAAAAAAAAAAAAAAAAAAAAAAAAAAAAAAAAAAAAAAAAAAAAAAAAAAAAAAAAAAAAAAAAAAAAAAAAAAAAAAAAAAAAAAAAAAAAAAAAAAAAAAAAAAAANACAATTAAATGAAAATAACGATAGCGTGAGTTCGAACGGTAGAAAAATGTCTACCAAAGTACCAAAGACACGGTCGGATATACGTCTAATCGCACTGATCGTTCACAATAAACGGACACCCCGCGCTCCGATTTACCCAGCGAACAAAGCAATACGTCTTAACTTCACGACTTTCGACACAAAAATGCCCCTGCCTCGCGGCAGAACTACCGAATTTCTAATGTAGTGGGGAGGTACGGTAACACCCACAACCTAACCCCCCTCGCCTTTTCACCAATTGTAACAGTTACGTTTTATGGTAAACCGAAATTTCACATGCGTCACAGAATTATCATATCTCGATCAACAAACTATAGGAACCTTGCAACTGAATGATATAAGAAATGTTCAATGTTTTGGTTTTCGCTCGGCGAAAGACGACTTGCTATATAGGCATAAATAAATGATTTTTGGAATATGTTAATTGCTCTATCGCTCCAGATCCTAGGCGATATTCTCACGTTGAATGCACATCAGTGTTATAGCCACGCTATAGCCCCGGGTTTCGCTTTCTTGGGGGTCTCCATATTTAAAAAAAAGACATACATTTTACTTTACGACTATAACAAATAATTCACTTCTTTGTCTCAAGAAAAGATTAAGATTTAAGATCAGAAAAAAACAGCAACTCTTTTAAGAGATTTTAAATATAGTACAATTTTACATCAATTTAAATTGTACAAATAAAATTGATTCAACGAATAAAGAAACTAATTAAAGACGTTGTTTTCTAGTATATGTACATAGTAATTGCTATTAAGTTTTCTACGCTATTTACTAATGTTATTCACCGAAGATATTTTAGCTGCACTTTGAATTTCAAGAAGCTAGGCGTGGAGGCGCTGAAGCCGGTGCAGTTTATCGACGATCTTAGACGCATGTAAGCGGTTTTAGAAGAGCTTTATGTAGTGCAAAATATTGTATTCGATATATAACAATGGGTATTATAAATGACAAACCGAATCAAACCGTTAATGCGGAATCGAGGGAGGTGCAAAAATCTGACAAACCATTGAAACCTTGCTGCGCTTGTCCTGAAACGAAGAAGGCAAGGGACGATTGGTACGCAAATATATTTAAATATTCGAGAAAATAATGTTTTCACTTCAAATATCTTTAAATTAAGTTCGAGAATTTAGAGGTAACAAGTAAAAGAGTTTGTTGACGAAATCTGTCTAGCTGAATTAGTATGGTTTTATTCGTGAATTAATACATAACCTCATCTTGAAACACATCTTTTAGTACAATTGTATTCAAAAACATTCATTCTTTTTCAGCATTATCCTACTAGGTGAAGAAAACTGTAAAGATTTGATAGAAGCGCATAAAACTTGTATGCGGTCATTAGGATTTAACATATAAATGTAAATTAGCTATATATTATTATTATATAACACGCTCAGGTCGCATATTGAACGGAAAATGAAAGTAAATAGCATTTACTTCGTGTAATTGATTTAGTATTTCTCAAAACAATGTTAACATACTAAGCAATTAGTTTAAAAATAAACAAGTTTTGTTTGTATCAGATGTATTGTTTATTTAAATTTCCTTAGCTGTGTGAGCAATATATAGTATCGGATATGGAAATTGAGAAAGTATTTTTTCTTTTAATGGTGTAGAACAATCACACGTAAATTGGGAATTCTAACAAAGCATATATTTTAATTTGACATGTGAGTAATTTAAAGTTCTTTTTACACTTGCTTAACAATTCCATAGCTTGCTTTGCCTGAACATTCCAAAATATTGAACATATTCTTAATGAGCGTATGAAAAAATATAATGCAAGTAATAACCGTATCTTTGCTGTCAGTCATAATTATTGCATCTGGTTCTAGTGAGTAGAAAGACAAATGTTCACTCAATTAGTGCATTTTATAAATTATCAAAGCTATAAAATAATAATACATTTTCTTCTTATAATACCTTTCACAGTAACAAACATCGAATTTTTTGATAGTTTCCAAATTTCTTGAAAATAACAAATGTGTATCAATGGTCATACGTGTATCAATACAATTTATAATATACAATAAGTGTAATGATAATAACAGTAATAACGCAGATGATTATAAATATAATAATGGAAACAATGTAACTCGTTTAATCGTGTAATATAAATAACAAATTAATGGACTGTCTTGCTCTCTGATCTTCTCTCGCAACGTTGTTCTTAACTTATAAATCAACGTATGAGTAGCCTTAATGTAGTCCAATAATTAAATAGAATATCCGAAAGTAGTATGAAAGTAGTTGTACTTTATGTATGAGTGAAAGAAGTGTAATACAACGAAGAGTGTGTGCAAGAATGTGTATATGTATATAGGATAAATGTATATATAATATATGGAAATATGTCGTCTATTCTTGTAGACACTCCAAAAAAAGAAGCAATGATAATAAAAGTTGATTAGAGAATAATAATCTTTGATAGTATATAAAATTTGTTATCGCCACGCGCATTGCAATATGTCGTTATATTGATACTTTTTATTGATTAAAAATTGACAACATTTTGACAACAACGTTCATAGAAATGTAAGGTAGAAGTGAAAGAGAAGTTAAAACACGGACAATGCTTTCTTTAACGTTCTGATCACGTGGAGTGTCTTCAAAAATAATATTTAGAATCGGTGATTAGCATTAAATCGATAACAGCATCACAGCTACGAAAGAGTCTCGTTCTCCAAGATCTGCCATGGCTTTTTTCGCTGATGCCACCGATCGGCATAGGACGATTGGTCGACTAAAAGTTAGCACAGCCTGTTCGGTGCGACGAAAATTGAGCAGAGCATTATGACCAAGGAATGGCGACCGAATTGATTCTATCCTTCAAATTCATCGTGACTGTAACTTTCCTTTCCAAGCACACATCCCCTAATACAATATTTTCAGGGCTGAGTCTGAATTAAAAAATGATCGGTACGCGTAACATATAGACGCTCCTCCCTTTTTTTTTTTTTTTTTTTTTTTTTTTTTTTTTTTTTTTTTTTTTTTTTTTTTTTTTCTTAGAAAGTACAACTTTTATAGGTTCGTCGGTCAATTTTAACTGCAAAAATTCTGAACCACGACGCAGGCTTATTAGATACACGTGATTTGAGGAGCCAACGAATGACGGCGAAAATATGCAGGAATATATCGTTAAATAATACTTCTGCAACTACTACGATGGAGCAAACCTCCTAATGATAAAACCTAGAACATTGCGATCATGTAACTTTAAGGATGCTGGAGAAAATTGGTTTGAGGCAGTCTATCGTTTTCCCAAAAGATTTAATTCCTTTCCGGGCCAGTAAATCTCACCTATCTTGTGGCAACCGAATCAAACGTAATACTTTGCTTTCCTGAAGTTAGAGATGATTGTAATTTAATTTAATTGGCCTTCTTACAATAAATAATCACATTTATAGTAAATAAGCGAAAAGATAAGCAATAAACGAATAAATATATGAGAGCTTACGTGATACTCTAAGTCGGTTTCCATGATACCGGTAACAGCAACGACTTGATACTGTCTCGCTTTCATCGCTGCAATCGATTTACGTACCAAACGCATCGCACCAAGTGCACTACTTGTACTGTTAAATTGCGCCATTTGTGCTGGACTATGGCTTGGATCGAGTACTAACATTGTTATTGAACCATCTCTTAACTGTTCTACTCCTATTATTGTTCTACTATGACCTACATACAATAATAAAATGTAGTTGCCTTTCCTAATTTCCTCTTTATCCTCGTTTTCTTAATTCCGTTGCAAGTCTTTACCTTGATGCTGCAAATAAAGAGGTGGCTTGAAATCATCGCACCGCTGGAAGTATTGTAAAACCCAATTAAACATTTCAGGATGTCCGCCATCAGAATTAGTTGGTGTATAAAAATCTACCAGCTGACACCTGTGATAGAAACACGATGTATATAATGTGATTCTAAAGAAAGATGATAGAAATTAAAGGACGTACTTTATTCTTAAACTAGACAACAGTATGACTACTTCGGTGGGGCCAATCCATTTTCTGGTGTTCACCAATTTTCCTCCCAACTGTTCAGCTCCTTGAGTATCGAAACCTTGGGCCCAAGCCCACTCTATCATCTTCTGAAGTCTAGAGATCGACGGTATAGAACTTCGTAGTGGATTCTTGGTAGAACTACCGCTACCCAAACCAGAATTCCACGCTTTATAAACTAACTCGTTGTACCCTGTATGTTGCAAGAGTGACGAAATTAACATTTGCAAATTTCTATAACCACATCCCCATCCTTTGTCTCCATAGGTAGTTGCATAATGGTCTACGGTAGAACACATCCAGGTGCTTAATACGTTACTACATGCTTGACTGACAGCCCTTATCTTGGAAACTAGCCCTATAAAGAATCGATGAAGTGATAAAAGGTATTCGTAACGTTATAAGTAAATAGATGTGGAAAGAAAAGATTATAACCGCGTGTACAAGAACTGCCATCATCGATGCCGCTGCTTTCAGCTACTCTGAGCTCGGTCTGTCTTTCGTAATAATCAGCAATGGTCATTTCGCCGGAATACACAGCCCGCTGCATATTGGTGACGCTTTGTTCTCTAAAATTCCCTTGATTGTCCATTCCATATTGCGCCCTTAACATCTCAAATTCACGTTGTTCTCGTAATTTTCTAAGCTCCTTCTCAAGTCTTTCCATATCCTTCGCTAACATTCTGTCGGTAGACAAGTCCGGAGTTATAGGAGACGGAGTGCACTTTTTACTGAAATGTTCTTCAATGTGTGCAGTTAACTCGTCGTTGCTTTTAAACGAGGTACTGAAGCAAACTGGACACGCAGGTGTATCACTACCAACGGTTGCTTGAGCCGACTGGGAAGCTGCACCGTTTGCAGGGCTTTGTAAAAGAAATACAATAATTTTGATTTTCAAAACGTGCCAATTTACTATAGACGCAGCTGATTATTACGCATGCAATACATATAAATCTTACTTTACCTCAAGATATCTTTGTGCTCTATGTTAACATGTAGCTCAAGATCAGAAGAATTTGGGAAAGATGTGACGCAGAGTGGGCAGTTGAAGACACCATCGCGCGATGGTGGAGATTCAGGTGGAAAGGACGGCGATGTGAGATCAAAATGTTGTCTGTTGATATGCTCTTCTAACCTTAGTGGACTGTCAGAACTGTAAGGACACATAGGACATTCTTGTACTGGAAGTTTTGGCGAAGCATGGGAACGTAGTTGCAAATTTAGGCCTGAACGCAGCGGAGACCCGTGTCCAGCTGCACCTTCGATAACTGAAAAGATATTCTGAATTATGTCGCATCAGGGACTCGGGCTATACCAGTTGAAACTTGATCAAATTTCTTAGTACCGTTATTAACATTTCCAATGTTATTATTGTTATTATTATTATTCACATTTGCACTAGGAATCTGTGGTTCCACTTTTGGTATTTCTTGCTGCTGCTTAACACGTGGACTGAACGAACTGCTCCAACCGTTTTGAAGAAGCGGAGGACTTGGAGACATAGTTGGAGAAGGACATGGACCGCGACATTCGCCGTCTCTTCTATCATCCACTAACGAATCGTCATCGATAAATGCCATCATGTCATTCTCTGGAGTACTGTAACAATTGAGATAAGTAGTTATCATCATACATAGATACTTTAGATATACACTGATTGTAAGCGACACTTGTATGTACATAAAAAGTATTTATTAAGTATTTATTACTTTTTACGACGAATATCTAATTCACACGCTGTTTTCCTTTTGTAGTCTTTTATCATGTTTCATACGATTCATTTGAATCTATAGTACTGTCTACACATGGCCACTATATACTTGACAAACGACAGTCGAATAAAGACTAGGAAGAAGGGACTTGGACATAGCTACGTATAACAAGAAAAATATTAGAATAAGTAACTAGGATTAATGGTAATTTAATGCTTCTTCGGCGGTATCAATTCGTCTATGGTTAATTAACTAGCAAAGAAATCGGATCGTCAAACACAGAAGGAAATAGCCCGCAAGATAAGTATTTTCGCAACGAATTCAGAAACTTTGTATGACGGAATACAGAATGTATACATGTATGTAGTAGCGCGACATCTAAGGCCCATTTTTGCCGCCATTTCTCCTCGCAATCAGAACAGTTTGAACGCTTTATGATGTATTTGAAGGATATTTATGAAGAAAATCATATATACAAGATTAAAAAGATTTGAATTGCACCGTATATACCTTGGTGTTAGATAATCGAGATGGGCGCTGTTAACGTGGGTCAACATTTCCGTCGGCGAAATTTCGCCTAAATCGCAAAAGGGGCAATTTGCGGCTCCTTGGAGGTGGTAGAAAACCATATGAGATCTCATCTCTTCGTCATTGAAACCTTCCAGGCCGCAAATTTCGCACGTGTAATTCATTTCCGGTGGTTTACTGGTCGCCATTTTTATTACATGCAATCAAATCACTCGCTGACCTATAATAGAAATAAAAATGCAAATTATTAAACTGCCATTTATCGAAATCGCTCGTGCAAGATCCTAATCAACGTGCATGGAATCGTGCGTCCGTGTTGAATCGAGTCTTAACGTCCGATAACTCGGCTATTTAAACAGCCGTATCGTATAACGAATCAATCTTTAAACGATCCAACTAACTTTGTGAAAATGGTCAGAGATACATTGCCATTGATACATCGAACCGGACGGTACTCTTCTCGACGAAACGAATAGCAAAAGAATTTAAGCAAAGGTTTAGACAAAGTAACTCGCGACGGTACATGAAAACTGCACCGTCGGGTATTTTCCTCGGAGAATCGATAATTGAATTCAGGGTCGCGTACCGTGCGATTGTACCGTGGTTAGCCGTTAGGTTTCTCGCGAACGCGAGATTGTCAAGCGGCAGCACACGAAAACGCCATAACACGAGCAAAACTAGCGTACAGGCTCGTTTCCGATGCACTGTGTCAGCTGATTTAGTAGAGGCAAAAGCCCGCACAGCTCATCCGTGATGCAACGATTACCACGAATGGAAGACGTTTCCCTACATAGTACATAGGACGGTCCGCGTTCGTTGAATCGCAGTTCCGCGTGTAAGAGGAAATGCAACGCGATCTCTCACCTCTGCTTTATCACCTGAATCCGTTTCTCGCTGATATGTTCGCGCGTCGATCAATGCATTTCCGTGACCGGCGAGAATCCCATGGCTCTGGTTCCGCAAACAGGAAAGCTTCGACGAGAGGTAATCGCGACGACGATGGCGACGTCGACGACCACGGCCACAACGGCCAGAGAGAATCACAGAGGATAAAGAGGAGGAGTGCACACTTTAGATGTCGTTTTTCCAACCAAGCGGAGGTCGCGTATCTTTTCGCTCGGTCGCTCGCTCGTTCGCTCGCTCGCTCGCTCCCAAGGAAACTAGGCCAACCAGTGAATCGCAAGAAGAAACGAGTACACGTTAGGTTGCTGGGTTGGGTTGACCCATTTGAGGTCGCGGTTAACGCGTGTACTCTCGCACTCGCGCCTCTAACGCTTCCTTGATATTCGATATCCTCGCACTCACCCAATTAATATCATTTATTTGAGCGCGCGAACCTTGCAAACCCTTTTTTTCCACACTTGTTTTACACGCAGCAAGGCGTCCGTGCAGGCCACAGCGCCTAACACGGCGCCTCATTTGCCTCCATATGACAGCGCCAATCCACCCCGACACTTTGACGGAAAGAGTTTATCGTTCCACCACCCCACCGATTCCCACCACCGCGTCGATTCTCCGCCACTCGCTTGTCCGGAGGGTTGCGTTTCTGTAGAGCGGAAGGCGCTGGCCAACGGCGCCACCCTCGAATCACCCGACGTCGCACGCGGTCGGTAAACCTTTCCTCGTTTTTCTCCCTTACATTTCTTCCCGATCTCGTTTACGAACGTTCGATCAGGCAAATTTCGAACATTGCTTACAATCTTATCGGAATGCGGGCTCGATATAATTACTTTTTAATAGTCATTAATAAATGTCATCTGTTTGATTCGCCGGCTCGAACGGAATTTCCGCTCTCGTATAGTTTCGCTTAGATTCACTTGGAATCGTATCTGCTCGAATCGGCGAAGCGACGGCGAACTTGCGTCGCGCAGCGAGGCAAATTTTCACGGCAACAAATAGCACGTATATCGGGTTACGATGACAACGCGCTCAATGGAGGCGCTCTTCTTAGCGCGCAGGCTCCAGATATTTGAATCTTATTTATGATACTCGGCGTTTATGTTTCCGCGTTACGGGTTTCAGCTTTTAGCCGGTATTCTCAGCTAACTCGCTGGTTGTGCAAATAACGAGATCTGTCGAGAAATCGCGATCATCTAAATCGTGGCTATCGACGATCTGAAAGGTTAGCCCGAAAGGCCTGAAACCCTACCATCGCGAGAAATGGTATCTCCAATAGGCAAGATGTACGTAGAAAATCATCTGTGTTTCGACGAAAATCTAACCTGCCTAAAAACTATCAGTTTCTTTCCGCTCTTCCCTTTTGACCTTTTCGTTCACCCGAGACATTTTTCTACGCGCCAGCTCTTATTGCCGGCTCGATGCGTTCCAATTTCTCTCATTGTATTCCCTATTGTTCCTCTGCGACTCTACGACGAGGTTTTCCATAATGACAAGCCGGCAAACGGTCCCGACACGGTGCATCATCCGAATCGCAGAACGCAATCAGCTTTCAATGGTGTGTTGATTTTCGCGAGTGATTTGAAAGCGCTGGTATTTCGACGATTCGAAGAGTCCAATCGATCGTTCGTTCCTATGCAAGGCCAAAGGGGAAGCTTCGTTAGGCGAATGTTACGCTTGCGATGCAACGAATGAAAGAAAAATGGAACTGGCATCACGCTTGTTCGTATGCTTGTTAGTAACGTGATCAAATGGCAGGTAGACATTGGGAATTCTGATCGTGTTTAAGACATTCCTTTGGCACGGTAGAAAACGCGCGACAAATTTACGCGAGAAACTCGATTTCTCACGATGGCTAGCAAGGAGTAAGCTGGTCCTCGATTTCTGTCCGATGGTCGATGCTAGTTCATTGACATGCAGCCGACGATTGACGGAGGATGCAATGTTCACAGAACTATTTGGTCTTTCCCCTTGGTCACGCGCTCGCCCTATCCCTCCTTCTTCCTTTCGCTCGTTCGAAGGGTGCGTGAGTCAAATACTTGAAACGCGCATGCACGGAAAGTAAATCGCCGGCAAATTTATTGGACACCTTTTCGACTCTGCACGACGATCGATTCGATTATCAGGAATTTCGATATGACCAATTTTTCATCGAAAAATCGGTCTTTCATACCGTATACAGTTCTCGGTCATCGAACTACGATCGCTCAGAACTTTCGACACGTTTCACTCTTACTCCTTTACTTTACTTTTACTTTGCAACTTCTCTAGACTCTAGAATGTCGTCTAAAGATCATAGATCGTGATAGTATGCGGTAGCAGTGTAGCCTATAGTAATAGGAAATTGGAATTCATCGTCACTGGTGCTCCGATAGATGCATAGCATACCGTCCAATTAATGCTCGCCACTGGATAATTAATAACCACTGCGACTACTTAAGTGAGTTAAGCCGAGCCGAGCAAAGTCCGCATTGCAAAAACGTTTCTGGCACGATCTCCCATCGATGGAATACGTTAAGACCAGCCTCGTTCCTAAAACAACTGGAAAGACCTTCGTGTACTACTTGAGCAGAGAGTATATGTAGCACCCAACATCGAGGAGATTATAATAAAAAAAAAGAAAAAATCGCGTTAAATTTTTCCATCAAATTTTCGAACGTCGAACGAAAATTAGAAAAATTAAACGATTCGCAAGGTGGATAAGTAAAAAGTAGAAAAGACAAGCGATTGCCCATTTTTGTTACGAATCAATTCGATTACCGATCGCCGAATGTGCCGAGATAATTAAATTCTTGTACATTAATCGCACGATCGTCGATTATTTCTACAGCGTATTATCGTAGTAAGTTGACAATTGTAGCTTGATATTGTTGCATTTGGGTCGAAGTAGATGTTCGGTGAGGAAATTGTACGACGTTTCCTAACCGCGAATGTCGTTGGTAATGGTTGAAAGTGCTAGGACTGACTCGCGAGCATCGCCAAGATAATGCCATCAACCGTTCATTTTGCAAATTAGTCGCCGAGCGTACCAAGTTACATTAATAATGGTCTTTATAGCGTACAAAGCGGCGACGATGCCGCGACGATGCCGCGACGATGCTGCGACGTAAACCGGTACACATTTGCAGAAACTTTGCGAGTATTTATCCATGTTCGACTTGGAACTGGTTTCATCCACGGGTCTTTTTTCCTTCCGTCTATGGACTACGAATTTCCCTTGCCGAGCTTTCGTATTTTCCTGCAAGGCCGCGCGGCCATCTCGCCTCGCGAATTCTAATTATACGACCGTACGAATCGTATGATTACCGACGATAAAATTCTTATCGCAAATAACGGTCCGATGCGTTTGGTGTGCGCGTCCACGATGAAATAGCAAGCCTGCTCTAAGGGATAAAGTGGATAAAGATGCAAAGGAACAGAGAGAGAAAGAGAGAGAGAGAGAGAGAGAGAGTCGAGGAGGAACAATCCGTCCGCAGCCTACGTGCGGATTGAAACGGATTTATCGGCGGAATAAATTAATAAATTACTCGACCATCGAGTCGATTGCCTTCACGAGGGGTTCGAACGGAACCCGCGTCCCACAGCGATGCATCCGAGTGGAAATTTAGTCAATGAATCTCGAGATTATTCTACCGCGCAACTTATATTTCCACTTTCCATCGCATCGATACGGGATATCGCGTTTTGCCATCGTAATTAGCTCGCACGCCCACGCAAAGGCAACTTGATCTCTTTATTTCATATTAAATCTTACTTGGATACATACGTACGTCGAGCGACTGAAAACGGTACCGTATAAAGAGCACGAGTTATCAGAGAATAGCTCGCGATTGCCAAAGTGAATCACATTCTGTCAAACATCTTAGTAGAACGAACGGTATCTGTGTTTCGACGATAGTCGACGACGAACGAATGCTCGCTCGTAATACGTCTCAATCGCTATCAGAGGAAGTACAAGCGCGGGTTATCAGTTTACCCGGTGCAGGAATGTGGCTTTCTAACCCACGCCACGGGCCGAGCTGGTTCCTTCGAATTTATGACTTTCGATCAGATCTCGCTTCGACGTACGGTCAACGTTTGCTCAGAACGGTGATAATCCGTTTGACCGGAGATAACGAAATCGACCAACGATCGATACCAGCTGTACGACTCGAATCTTGTTTCGTGTCATCCTCTGTTTGTCGTTTCAACAACGCGCAACGTTAACTCAACTTCTAAATACGAAGATATGCAACGATAACTTGGAACAATCGAGAGAAAGAGAGAGAGAGGGAGTCACGAGGCTTCTTGAAGCGAACGGCGAAAAAATGCATACCGAGGGTCGTGTAGGTACAGCCTGAAGATGTCACGATCACAATAGCAGTTGCACTGCGTGACAACGACAACGACAACGACAACGCGCCACGCGTCTTTTCCCTCCTCCCACACGCAATCCCTCCGTCTCTATCTCTCGTTCGGGCCTGTCTTCTCTCTCTCTTTCTCTCTCTCTCTCTCTCTCTCTCTCTTTCGACGTCTGGTCTCCTTCTTCCTCTCACCCACTCAGTCGAGTAAAAAGCTTACCGAAGCGGAGAGCCGAGGCCACGAGTGCGACGAAAAGCTCAGTCGCTCGCGGACTGCGCTCCAGTGCACTTGGTTCTCGCGCGGGTTCGACATGCCAATTCTGTCGCTGTCGCTCGCAATCGTTCGTAGATTTGGCGCGCCAGTTGTGTTTTAAGATGCGCCGATGGTGTCAGTGATCATGGATCTCGAGACTCGACCGCGATTTCATGGAAACGCGCGATATTCAACGATGCTGGTGATCGGGTTGTCGACGGTGATGTTGACGGTCATCGTCGTCGCCACTCCTTTTCTCGACGCTGTGCAAGGTAATTTTCTATTTCATCTTTTATTTAGCAAGTTGCGCGATTCGGCGACACGACTCGCGAGCTTTCGCCGACTCTAGGAAACACCAGGGCAACGAAACATCAGCCGGTCCAATTCGCCTGGTCGTGCTGCTAGTCGCGTTATCGTAGCGTCGGACGAACCGCGATTATTTTTAAAATAGCTCGTGTCAACTGGTCGGTATCGCTCGCTCGTACTCCGCTAAAATACAAATTCAGCGAATCTTTGTCATCTTTCTGGTCATAGACGATATCGGCCACAACTTCTGGCCACATGCGCGCACTTGCCTTCCTTTCTTTCCCCTCTTCGCTTCTCCTTCCGTATTAATTCTCGCCGCTTTTGTCAGCCTTTACTTTTTTCAGCCTCTTGCGCCGTTCGATTCGCGCGGTCATCTTAACGCTCTCCCTTCTTCAACTTTATCGTCAAGATGCTGGAGGAGCGGCCGGCCATTTGTTTATCTAGTTGCCGTGTGGCTAAGTACCCTCGAGTGTGGACGGAAACTGTTCGCTTCTCGGGCGAATCGACGCGACAAAAAACGCTCCTCGCCTTGGGCCGGCTTCCGCAATTTTTCCTCGCTAATTGAAACTGCCATCGCATTCGTCGAACCTTCGAAACGATCGAAACGAACGTGCACGCCACCATCAACGAAACACCAGCGATTCGTGGAATTTCTTAAAAAATGCTCGTTCCGCGTTTCGTCGCCCGTCCGCCGATCTTTAATCTCTTTCTGTCTCGAAATTTACATGGTGCACGTGCGTGTGAACGAGCTGTCGCTAACGGTCCTTCGCCCCTGCCTCTCTTCAACTCGGTTCGAACGCCTCTTGTACAATAAGAGGAAAGAGAGTCACATACATACATACATACATACATACATAAGCAGGGAGCCATTGGCGGCCGCGTATTCTCGTATATGCGTATATATATATATATATGTATATGTATATGAATATATATGTGCACGTAGCATAGGCGTCTAAGCGCATACGTATTCGTATAGGTTCGCGTTCGTATAGAGTTCGCGAGGTGATAACGCGTCGCGCATTTCTCCGATCCTCTCACCTTTCCGTTGCACGCGTGTTTCCTCCGCTTCGTGCGTCGCGTCACCGTGACTTAATATCACGTTATCCGTTGAGCGCGCACGCGACTCCAACGATTTCGTGCTAATTGATATCTCATAAATTCAATGCCGAACCTTTTCTCTGTTCGAAGCGAAGGCGACGTTTATATCTCTCCGCGGTATACGTCTATCGGTCAGCGGGCTCCTCTCACCGTGTAGCGACGAACGTAGTTTCTAACAACCAGCACCGATATTTATGCCATGCAACGCTAATGCGCTAGACAAGCTCTAGCTGTCGGTTTTATCGACGATCGAAAGCCGTCGTTTCGGTAGAACAGGCGTTTGTTCCGCTGTTGAGAGTGGCCGTTTAACTCGCCGTTTAACTCGCCGTTTAACTCGCCGCTTGTTTCTATCAACGATACACGCCTAGGCAAAACTTCGCGCCATGGCCAAGCTCCTCCGATAAATCACCCGTAAAAAGTTCTCGTCGTACGTTCGACCCGCTGCGGTAGTCGCGATAAAACATCGTTAAGGTGTCATTCGATTGCAGTAATTTCAGGCTGGATGCGCCATCAGCGAAGGGCCATGAAGTAATATCTGGTTGCGTGATGAACGAGACAGAAGGGAGGAAAAAAGAAGGGATAAGAGGAACGTTGTCCCGCTTCAGCGTTGCGCCGCTGGCTTTTGGCCGCGTTAGTACGCAAAACCAGCCGGATCATAGTAATTTTAACGCGTGCCTGTTTGCGCGTAAATCCTTTCTATGCCGCGCGTGCAATTTCGCCTGTCTTTCAGCTGGAAATTGGAACGCGACGTTGCGCAAGCGATTTATGGCAACGCTACTCTGAATACGTCGATCGACCGATCCAACTTATCAATTAATGCCTCTTCGACTCGATTCGTCGTTGATCACTCGTCAAACGGATCTTTATTCGTCGAAACTCTTTCCGACTTGCTCCTCGCTAAGCCTTCTACGTTTCGTCATACGGGATCGTCGTCAGAAAGTCCTCGTAACGGGACAGCTCGATCAGACAGACGACTGTGAAAGCGGAATCTAGAAACAATCGATTTCCATTTGATCGGGCCGATCGATTCGAAGCGGATTCCTCGCTTATCGTTAGCTTCCTCCCGTCATAAAGCGACGCGAAGATTGTAAAGACGGTAATGACTTGATTTCCGATCAACGACCGAGGAGACACGACCATCCTGATTATTACATCGATCAAATTTGATATCAGCCTGAATTGAAAATGTCCACGTATAAAACTTACGAATACAACGTACAACTATTGGTATAATAATATATAGTAATTATCAAACTGTTTTTCTTTTCTCTTGCCTTCGTGTTTTACCAATAATGTCATACAGTACTCTGTAAACGTTGGAATATTTTCGGAAACCACTGTATATCGTCGCGATAGACAATTAACGTTCTTGCAACTTTTATTCTCCGATCTTTTACGAGCAACCGGCGAGCGACTTCGGTCGAACGATCCGCTCGTTTCTCCGTAAAGGACAAGATCCTTACCAACCGGATCGTTTAGTACACAACATAACGATATCAAAGGACGGTCTACGGAGGATCGCTGATTTATCCGCGTCTCGATTTTCAATTTCTCAGCGCTGTCGCGATTCTTTAACGGTAATTAAATCACCGTCGGTTTGGACAGCCGGCAGGCGCGTCCCGTTACATGATTTTCGCGACAGTGTCCGCAATTAGACGAACAGTCGGAACTTCTTGAAAGATTTACGTCGGTGCTGTTGCGACGGAGATTCCGGGGCAACGATTTCTTTGGACCGGTCGTCGCGAAACGCGTTGCTGAAAAAAGGAACGAGCACGCCGCGCCGCGCCGAAACGAAGGGGTTAAAGGAGAACGCGACTCGCAATCGGCAGGGCCCTGACACGGTCCACCAGCCAGCATCGCGTATATGCAGCGTAGACAGTAGAGCGTAGAGTATAGAGACGTACTCTGCCTTTCGATACGTGTCCGTGGTGTGTCGGGAGAGTGCAGAGATAAATAAACACGTAAAACCCCTGTGACAGCTTCACGCCGGATAAAAACACGTCGAGAGACACTCGGTATATAGTATCTCGATTCGCTCCTTTTTATCTCTCCTTTCTCTCCTTTCTCTCTTTCTCCCACCCTTCGATAAAATTCTACGAAATCATTCGTCTATATTCGTTCGATCGATCCTCTTCCTCTCTGTCGCCTTCGATAAACGTTGGCAAGTTCGACGACTGTATCAATTCGTTCCACCCTTTTCACTGTCCGCTATCGCGTGCAATTATATTTCCGTTCAGCTACCGAGCAAGCGCGTTTACGCCGGCGAGTTAACGGCGACGAAACGTGGATCCTTCGGAAGACGAAAACGCGGACTCGTCGTATACCGCGTACTAATGTACACGAACACGAGCTAATCAGACCGGCGGGTTCAACGGGCCAACAACGATCGTTGATCGATCGACTTTGTACACCCTATCAGGCTGTGCGCAAATAAAAATGGGATCGATGGAATTTTAAACGCGACATACCTACGATTCTGGAACAAACGTTGCATCGAATCTATGCGAGTCGCCGGTTCGTATGCAAATTCGTGCAAGGTTTTCCCATTTCCTGGCTTATCTTACATCTGCTGGAAGGATTATCATCGTTAGGCGTGGGAGAATCGTGCGAGTTTTACGAGTGCAACGACGTGGATGTCACCATTCGCGCACGATATGGCAATGGAAGGCGCAGCTGCGAGAATAGGCATGGCCCTTTTATATGCAACTATACTGCGCTCTCACCCACATGCGCGATACGCGTGGCATACGCCGAGGCATTCACGGTTGACACGTTTCTTTCGATTGCGTTGAAACAACGATCCATCGCGTATTTTCTAACCCTTGAGAAAGATCTCGATGCCTGTGATTCGTTATCGTCATTATGGAATAGAGAGCGATATCGAGAGAGACAGAGAGAGAGAGAGAGAGAGAGAAAGAGGGAGGAGGGAGGTCTGAGAGATTTCAAAGAAGATTCTGAAAACTTTCTCAGAGCCGCTTTTAAACTTCAACACCGAGTTCAAAGAGGACAGAGGTTTTGCTCGTTCCATTTCATCCGGCTGGATAAAATTAAGGGGACTTTCGCAGCTTAGATCGGGCTGAAAGTCGAATGGCCGCAAACGACGTTGGCTATTTTTGTGTCGTTCCTCGAGAGAAGCCGCAAACCCGTTACGATTTCAGGGGACGCACTTGCCACGGCGAATTTCACAACTCCACCACCAATTTAGCCACCGACATCAAAGGCCATTTTCCTACCTTTCCTCTCTAACCTTTCGAAATAGGTTAACGATTCTTCGATTATTTTTAGCAATTGGATTACGCGATGATTTCTCAGACACAGCGAGACAACTTGCGCGTCCCTCGTGAAATCGATATTCGACAGGCCCCAGCTGTTATTTCTCCGACGAAAACGAGGAACCTTAACCTCGCTTTTCCTATTTCATCAGCTGCGCAAACTTGTCGCGTGTTAAACGCTCCTACGTTCCTACGCTCCTACGTACTGCCTGAAATAAACGAATAAAAAGAAAAAAGAAGCTAGAAGAAAAAAAAAACGAGGAAAGAGAAATAGGCTGCTGACGACGAAGAGTACACGATATACGAAGCGAGTCACGCGGGCAAACATAGTTAGCCGCAATTTCTGTCTGACTGGTGTCTATTAACTTAATTGTGTAACACGCTTCGAACCCTCCTCTTCTTGTCTCCGGGCTCTCCGCGTGCCTCGTGCGCATCGTTTATCGTGCGTCCGGCATCCACGATTTCGGTCCTCGTTCAAAAGTCAATTCCACCGGAGACTCGACCCGCATATTATATTCCGTAAAGTCGTAAAACATCGCTTACGACTTACGACTTACGACTTACGACTTACGACACGAGTAACGCGCGACTGCCGGCCGGCATCGAGGCATCGCTCACCACGTGTCTACGTTCTCACCGTGAGATCATTTAATAAAAATAACGTTCGTGTCACGAGAAGAATGGAAATTGCGGAATGGAGATAACGAGATAAAGATCTCGACGCTTTAAGGGATATCATAGAAACGTTACTCGTATCGAACTGAACGTACGCATTATCCGTAATTGTATCGTTCAAAGGCAACAACGACTGCTCGATAGAGAAATTGTTCGCACTAAACGACAGATTTCTTTCGACGAACGCAAAGTGAGCAGCTGCGATACTCGAATGATCGTTAAATGACGCCTTAATGATTCAATTTCAATTTCACGATCCATTCGCAATGGATGGCGGCGTAAAACCATATAATTAGAAAATACGTATTCCAATATACGTAATATAAAATACAGAAGCGACAGCTTTTCCAAATACTCGAGACTTTCGGTAATTGTCCGTGCCTTTTCCAAGGGTCGTTCGGTCTTGACGCGTCCCGCGTACCCTCGTCCGGCACCCTAAAGGCGGATCCTTTCTCTTTCCAACTGACGTAACGCAGAACACGCGTCTGTTTCGTGTCTAAGGAAAAGCGGAGAAAGGATCGTAATACGCGACCTCTCCACGGATCCTCTCAATGGATCGTTGCCATATGTTTTTGCGTCTACCGAAAAGATCTGACTTGCGTCTATGCCTTATTTGTTCCAGAGATGTCCTGCTGTTCTTTGGCTGCCGGATCTTGTCGCAACGTCTGCTCCAAGGTACCTTCTTTTCTCTCAATCTTCTATTATGCACTCGCGATCCTAAAGAGACACAAGCGGTAGCGCTTCGCGGTACGCGCCAAACAGTAGCCGCAAGATTTTCAAAAATATTTCATCCCCGTTCTATACGACTTCTTTCTTCGGAGAAAAAAAAGAAAGAAAAAAAAAAATCGATCAAATTCGTCAACGTAAACGTATTTCGGAGAACAATGTCTTACGAATGCCGAACGTGTTCAGCTCGCACGCAACTATTCGCGATTCGTCGGCGAACGCAGCGTGCGAGAAGCATAAAATTCGTCCAAACGTTCTACCGCGTCTATTAATTACGCGCGCGAAAGATCTCCGTGGGAATGTGAAAAAGATAATTCCGAGGAATATAATTTCACGGGGCGAATGCGATATCGCCGGCCGGCTGATAAATATCGGTGGCCCGACCCCGGCACGATAGAGGGTAGAAAATATGCCGCGTCCACGGATATATTAGGATCTCTCGGGAATAAAAAGGAAACTGCGCGAGAAGGACGAAGAAGCGCGACGGTAGAAAGGCGAAAGGAGAAAAAGAGGAAAGGCACCGGTGGTTTTTCGACAGGGTCCCGGTTCGAAGCGAAGCGACGCGACTCTACGCGGGGCGCACACGTGCTTGTTCGTAGCTTCTTTAAAAGTGGCTGCATAGGGCCCCTTTCGAGATAATATCGGGGACACTGGGGCCCGCTGAGAGATTTACGCACGACCCCCCTCGGGGTCTCGGTCAGCTCATTCATACGCAAATATTACGAATTGACGCGCTCCGCATCCTCGACCAGACACGGTATCAATGATATCGTGTTTCCCCGCAATTTGTACCCGCGAAACCTAGTCTTCTCCGCATCGCTTCTCTTTCTAGCAACGCGAAACGCGGCTCCTCCTCTTCTCCGTACAATTCTATGCGCTTTAGATTTAAGGGTGGTCCAACGATAACGATAACGACAACGACAACGGTCGATAAACGTTTCAACCGCTCTTCTCGCCTTTTCTTGCGCGCACCGATGAATAAACGCGAAGCGATCGATTAATAGATTTAGTAATAGCGTCCGCTGGAAATGGCGGGAAACGGCCGCAAACGGCCGCAAACGGCCGCAAACTCTAACATCGTCGTACGATCATGCATCGTGAGATGCCTGCGGTTATTTATATCCAGGCATGTTTTTACCCCCCCCCCCCCCATCCACCTCGCTAATAGTTGAATCAAAGTTAATAAAACCGCAACTTGCATTTCGATAAAACGTACATCGTGATAGCCAAACTGTTCCAACGGTTATACACGTATTTTCTTGTAATTTCAAATGACGCGAATTACGCGAGTTTCTGTACTATTATTGTGTGCGTTGTACGATATATTTTGAAATTCCATCGGCACCGTTACGACACACGTTCGTTCGACTATCGCGAATCGGAAAACGTGTTTATACGTGTAAAAGATATTTATACGTGCGTAGATATTGGCCGCAGAGATTCTTGAAAAAATCGTTAACAATTTCATCGGAGAAACGTAAAAAATTGCGGAATTTGATGAAACCAGATTGGCGAAACTAGATCCGAACGAGGCATAGTTTCGCGAGCTTTACATGCTACGCTTTGTACATAATACACAACGGCGATCAGAATGCCTGGCATCTAGCTATGGTGGAAAAGTTTGGCGAGAAAAACGCACCCCTTTCGAAATGGCGACGAGGCTAAGCTGTGCATAGCTCCCAGAATATACCGCGACAGAAATACGTGCGTCGTCTCCGGTTCGCTATCGTTTACGCCCTTAACGTTTGCAACGTAGTTCGACTGGAAAGTTCTATTTAAATTTGCTTAATTGCTCGATTATCGCGAATTAAAATATCTCTGATATCGCTAATAAATCCTTTCGTAAAGGATCAACAACGAAGAGACAGGAAGGTGAAACGGCGATCGATTTAAACGACGAATTATATTAAAATACAAGCCGTAATCCGGTCTGTGGCCGGGTCCTAACAGGACCCACCACACGCCGATGGATAGTCGTAACTTGTAACCGTGACGAGACTGCGGGATAGATCCGCGCGTCCTCGTACGATCTACGTCGATTGAATTCCGAATGAACGCCTAAATGGTACAACAGTCGATATCCGTGCGGTGGTCTATTGTCATTCAGTGACCAGCAACAGGAAATCGTGGCGACCGAAGCGTACTCGTGTCCTTGATTCTTAATAACTTCTAACGCGTCGTACCTTGCATTCGTAATCGCGGAAATTCCCATCGACAGATATACAGCTGTCCCGTTTTTTCTCTTCCTTTCCACTTCCCACGAATCCTTCCAATTTTTTCCCCCCGTCCATCTTTGTACGGCAGACGTTCGAACAAGAATCGGAGAAAAAAAAGAAAGGAAGAGGAGAACGTTGACGGCGGCGATGCTTTCAGATCTCGCTGGTGGCGTTGGGGGCAGAAGCAGAGGCAAGGGAGAACGCGACGCGACGCTTGCTGGAGTTCTGTTCCCTCGAGCTGGTAAGCCGTTTTTAATCGATCCTTTTAATCCATAGTCGACAGCCAGAGACGGTGTCGAATCTGAAACGATGCCCGCGACAATACGTTAGCGTTAGCGATTCGACAGAAAAGGGACGCGGGACTGCAGGAGATGAACAGATTCGCGTTACAAAAGACTCTGGCGATACGCTTACCTTCTCCTTACGTTCCTCCGCTCGGTTTTCATTTTCTTTCTTTTCTCTATTTTTTTTCTCTCTCTCTCTCTCTCTTCTCTCTCTCTCTCTCTCTCTCTCTCTCTCTCTCTCTCTCTCTCTGTGTGTGTGTGGATTAGTCCCTTAGCTTCAACTTTTCCTTATTGTTCCTTTCAGACGGTATTCTGGGGCTGCGTCAACACGACTCTGAACGGTGAGAGTGTCTCGACTCGATCTTGCTAACCTCCATTTCACAGGAACGCAAAATTGTTAACTAGTCTTGTCCCGACAGAGGTAAAGAGGCACGAGAATTGGACCGGTAGGGGTTGCTGTCACTTAGCGCTGAATCCAATATGCCGGTCCACGTGCGCTCTCTCCGGATCCAGAAAGGATCTGAACGTATCCTGCCGGCCGAGCGACGAGCCTGAATTCTTCTCCTGTTTGGAAAAGCGAGAGGAAGCTGAACACTGTTGCAGCAACGTGTCCGACGACACCTGCAGAACAATTTGCCAGGATTTGTTCTACAAGCCTGGAAAGATTTCGAATCTCAAGTTGTACAGTAGCAAGGGATGCTTCCATCAGATTCCAAGGTGCTTGAAAACCGTGGCCGAGGCGAAACACGCCGAAGATCCGAAACAACGTAAGTAGAAATTGACGACGATTATTGCGTCTCGTCTCTCTCTCTCTCTCTCTCTGTCTTGTAACTCTGAATCAGCCAATCGTCTCGACACGTTGACACGATAGATCTACATTGCTGCAACGTGGCTACCAGTCCAGCCTGTCTGGAAACGTGCAAGAAGATCCTGCATACGGCGACGACCGACCAAGAGATCATGGACGCGTTGACGGACAAGTGCAGACCGGTTCTACCTCAGTCGCCGTTTTGGAGTTGCCTGCTCAAGTCTGGCTCGTCGAAGCCAGCTCGCCTACCTCTGGATGCGGGCAAATTGTCGTGCTGCACCAAAGCAACCAAGCCATCGTGCCAGAATCTGTGCTGGAGAGCGTTCCAAGCGGACTGGGAGTCCGCGTGGCTTCAGCTCGACGCAGAGTGCTTGTCGTCGAGCCTGGAAGGAGAATTGAGACGATGCCTCGAGGATACCGACGATCCGTGCGAAATGGGCTGCTCCGGGCTGTCCTATTGCACCCGATTCAACGACAGGTCGACGACACTCTTTAGGTAGAAACTCGACGCGTTTCGGTTTGGACCGCGGCCAAATCTGCTTCCATCGCTTTGTCCCTATTGCTATTCTTATTCCACTTCTCTCCTCTATCTCCTCCTTTTCGTTGCTCCGTAGGAGTTGTTCGGCCGCGGCTGACGAGGCAGCTAAATTGGAAGCCGATCACTGGGCCAGAGGTGGAATCGTTCGAGGATTAGGCGTGCCTGTTCGAGCCGCCGCTTCCTGCCCGCCGGAGACTTTACGCGCAGCCGCGTGCTTATTGCAGCTGAGACCGTGCGAAGCCAGAATCCACGAGACGAGACTTTGCCGAGAAGATTGCCTCGAACTGATGGCCAGTTGCGTGGACTGGTCGGCCATCAACGGACCCCATACGGCGGCCACGTTGTGCGCCAAGCTCTCGCCAGCTAGATCCGATGCCTCTTGCGTTTCTCTAAGACCATTTTTAGAAGATGCCCAGGATAACGAGTCGGTGATTCGTCTCGAGGAAGACATCGTTACTCCTTGCAGGAGTAATCCTTGCGCTCACGGTGAAATCTGCCAGCTGCTTCATTTCACCCGGCAAGCCTACCGTTGTCTACCAGCTTGTTCTCTCGGAGAAATGTCGAAACAGCTGGTACCCGTGGGATCCTGGGTACAGATACCGAGGTACGACCAACAGGGTTGTCTGCGTATATGCCAATGCACGGTGCACGGTTTGGAGAAGTGCAGAACCTTAAACTGCTACAAATTCAACTCTTGCTGGGTGCACGACCGTTTCGTCGCTCACAAGGCCAACTTCTATCTGGAATGTAACCCCTGTCACTGTTTCGAGGGCGAGTTCACGTGTTCGAAGAAGAATTGCGGCGAGATACGCGCACCTTCGTTGCCCTGTGACTGTCCGGCACATTACGTCCCCGTTTGCGGAAGATTAGGCTTCACTTTTGCATCCGGTTGCCTGGCAAAGTGTTCCGAGATGTCCGCCAACGAAGTAGAATTCGGTAGCTGTTCCTCTCGCGACCCGTGCGCGTCGAATCCTTGCGACAGCACGGAAAAATGCGTCCCGAGAACCAGAGTGTGCTTGTCCAGGCTGCAGAAATCTTGCCGCCAATACGAATGCGTTCCTCTCGATTGCGATCCCCGGGACGAGGCCAACGGTCCGGTTTGCGACAAGGAAAACCGTCAACATCGATCCATGTGCGCCATGATTCGATCTGGTGCCAGTCTGGGCTACAGAGGACATTGCCTAGAGGGGTGTAGCTTGCGTGGTCCCGTTTGCGGTACCAACGGCGAGATCTACGCCAACGAGTGCGCAGCGTGGGCGGAAAGAACGGTGGTGGATTACTTTGGTCGTTGCGTGGCTGTCGGATTGATAGGCGATCAAGCCAAGCCCCGTTGCGGCGATCTAGTACAATGTCCTCGGTTAATCGAGCCGTACTGCGTTGGAGTCACGCCGCCCGGTGCCTGTTGTCCTGTCTGCGGCGGGGCGGCTAAGCTCTTTTATTCTAAAAAACAGGTACGTTATTCTCTCCCTCTCCCTATCCCTTTTACCTTTTTACGACGCACAGCGTCGCGCAACGCGCCAATTAGCCATTCTCGTATCTTCGATTTTTGTTCCTTTTCAGTTGGATAGGATATACTACACGATGGACGAGGACGTGGACAAAGATACGGTCGCGCTCGAGATCCTTTTGTCAGCTCTAGCACGACAGATCCAAGTGGCAGAGTGCGTTCTTCGTGGCATGATGACGCCAGACCTCGACATATTCGTTATAGTACAGCCTACGTCGAAGAGACCGTCGCCGCTGCAGCTACGTGCTTGCGTGGCTGAGACTGAGAAACTAGTTACCAGAATTTCGGAGAGGAGCCCTAGGATCACGACGGAAGTACTGTTAGGCGCGCTCACCAGAGCGGAAATTGCTCATAGCTACATATCAAGTGCCATGACCATCGGGGGAAGCGTTACGCGGCTCTTACTTGCAATTCTCCTTTATACTATAGTTTTGTGACAATCGAGACACATACGGAAACGTACAAGAGCGTATAGGAGACACGTCGATTGATCGCGATAAACGAGCGATTCGTTCGTCGCATTTTTCAAACGTGCTAAAGCATTTCTTTTACCTAGCGGCGTTACCGTTCGTCGCGGTATCGTCGAGTCCATGACTGTGATTCCTCTAGTGCCTAACGTAACATACAGAAAAGTAGCGTGTATTTTTCGTCTATCTTTTAATATTGCCAAAGAAAACGGAGTACGTGAAACATGTACAAAGACACATAATTATCCAGGCAGGAATACGCCGCTAAACGATCGTTAAAGGATGATTATGTTGGCCGTTGTAAGCTGTAAATAAAGTTTCAGTCCTAACTTAAGTTACCAAAACAAAGTGTCGGTTGATCGTTACATTATATTCTCCGTGGATACAATAATACAATGGATAAAAAAAGGTCAAGTCTGTCGAGCGGCCCAAATTATTTATTCTCTCGTCACGCAACGTGCGTTTCGCGTGCCTTCGCTTCGAAACTGCAAATCGTTTAATTACACGATGGTTAATCGATTTGGACCGCTGGCAGATACTTTTGTTCGCCGAATCGGTACTCCGTAAACCGTCGAGCAGCTCTTTCGAACCGTTATTGTACCGTTAAATACAAAGTGTTGCGCAATGACTTTTTGTAAGTTTAATAAATTTCTAATTTTACTCGCACGTTATTCACCGAAGTTGCGTATATGCCGCAGCGCTGACGATCCCGTGTATCGCACGCGCACCGGAGAACATTCCTCCGTTTTATTTTTTACAAAACCTTGTACCGACCGCGAGATGCGGTATGAGCCCCGGACGCCTGTAACTTGATCAGTTCCTCCTTGATCAAACGCGAAACTTCTGCTTTGGCCTTGCTGACTGCTAGCTCGCTGGTAGATTCGATGGCGAGGTACAACTTTCTCTCACCTTCCGGCGGTGCTTTACCGGGTGCGATGTAAGTCCCTCTAACCGTGAGACCTGCCTCAGAGTACTCCGAGATCTGAGCTAGAGCTTCCTTGCTTGTAACTCGCCACCTAGCCTGTTGCGGGAAGTCGTTGATCTCCAGTTCCTCCTCGTATTTGCGGAACGTTTGTTCACCAGCCTCCGCGTCGCTTTCCACTAGATCCTCCTCGCGAGGTTGATAATTCAATTTCGTGTTCAACTTGGCAGCCAGCTGTTCGGCAACCGTTTTCGCTGTAATAAGATTGGTGGGGCCAGCGCCTTTAAGTATAGCTTCGGCTGCTTGCTGTGTCGCACCCTTCGCCTCGGCACCCAGATTCTTCGCAATGTTGATCTTAGACGCCAGTCGCCTAGCCAATTCCAGCTTGTCAGTCGCGCTAGCCACAGGCTGACCGGGAACCGCGATATTGGTGGCGGAAGGTCTGGCGATTTCACGAACCGTCCTCTTTGGAGCAAGCATGCTCTCTATTTGTTGATCGATGTCGTTCTCTATGTCCTCGTCGTCGGAATCTTGTAATCCCAGAGCTGCCTTTTGGAACTTTTTCTTCTCGTTCGCCAACGCTGCCTCCGATTCGTCAAACTTGAATCCTTTACCACTGAAACCACCTCCCGTGTGTACCTTCTTCCCATCTGCCGCCTGTCGGGCTTTGTATCCCTCCCAGAGTTGACGCAACGGTTCCGGAACTGGTACGCCCGCTAACTCGTGAGCACGTAAAATATCACCCGCGTAACGTTCTTGCTCCGACGTGATAAACGTGTACGCGTACCTGTAGACAAAAGGTAATTCTAACGATAAACAACGTTACGAACGTTACCAGCTGGAAACTGGACAGAGAACTTACCCCTTGTTCCCAGCTCTTCCCGTTCTTCCGCATCTGTGCACGTAATCCTCGTAGTGATTCGGACAGTCGTAATTCACCACAAGTACGAGATGCTTCACGTCCAGACCTCTGGCCGCCACTGACGTTGCGACTAATAACTTTGTCCTGCCAGCCTTGAAGTCCAATATAGTCGAGTCTCTATCGCATTGATCGATACCTCCGTGAAGCGACATACAGGAATAAGAGGCTTTCATGAGATCCTTCAGTAAGGTATCTGCGTTCTCCTGCTTGTCGACGAATATTATAGCGGAACCCTTGTCCTGATAATGACCAAGGATTTCGAGTAACTTGTAAAACTTTTGATCCTCCTCTAGAACTACCACGTGCTGTTCGACATCCTTACAAACGATCGATCGTCCTCCGACCTGAACTTCTACAGGTCTGGTTAGAATTCTTCTTGCTAATGCTTCCATTTGTCGAGGGAATGTCGCGCTGAACAGCACGGTTTGCCGATCTGGCCGAACGTTTTCCATAATACGCATGACCTGGGGCTCGAAACCCATGTCGAACATTCTATCCGCTTCGTCAAGAACCACGTACGTCACTCTGCGCAGGTTTGTTACCCTTCCGCTGTTAGCGGCTAGCATATCGATCATTCTACCCGGCGTACAAACGATTATTTCGGCGCCTCTCTTTAGCTCGGCTATCTGTTCCGATATACCGGTGCCACCGTAAACGCAGACATGGGACAGCCCCAGAGACTTTGTGAACTTTTTCGAATCTCTACCGATTTGCATGCATAATTCTCTAGTCGGCGTCATGATCAACGCTATCGGACCGTCACCGTCTGCCAACGGAGGCTGATCGAGAATATGCCTGAACATTGGTAACAAGAAGGCTAACGTTTTCCCGCTGCCTGTCTTTGCTATACCTATCAAATCACGGCCAGACATGATCGCTGGAATGGCTTGACATTGAATAGGGGTTGGTTTCTCGTAACCGAGTTTCTTCAACACCTCCAACTCTTTCTTTGTGACGCCACACTGTGCCCACGATTTAATGGGCTTCGGGCAACCTTTGCCCTTCACGCGAATACCTTCCAACTCCTCTTTATACGCTTCTACCTCTTCCGACGTCATTCTCGCTAAATAAACGAAACGCCAATGATTAATGGAAGAACGAATGTCTCGCGAACAATATCCTAACAGGTAATCGATCTTACCGATCTCAGGTACTTCAACGTAAAATGATTTTCTGAACGGTTGATACTCGGTCGTTGCATGATCAACTTTGGCTAATTCTCGCTTCTGCTTGTTCGCGATGCCAGCGGCTGTTTCGTGAAGATTTTCGCCTTCCTCTTCGCTGGAATATTCGAGACCATCTTGATTCTGTTCGATTAATTCGCCCTTTTGCTTCTGCACTTTCTTTTTGGCTACACCGGTGACGATAACAACGCCACCGCTCTGAGTACCTCCTGTCCCTGTGCCGTTATTCGCGTTCTTTCCACCTTTGCTATCCAGTTTGTTCACCTTACGAACTTCCTCTTGAACCTATTAAAAGAAAATCATTTGCAAACCTTTTGCAAACCGCGACACACACACACACACACACACACACACACACACACACGCTTAAACCGGTATACATGTACATACTTCTGCCATAAAGGCATCAAGGGGATCGACTTCCTCTTCGTCGCATTTAGCTTCTTCCTTAACTTGTTCCGCTTGCTCTTTCGTTTCTCCGTCTTCTTTGCATTCCTTGTTGCTATTTTGGACAACAGGCGTTTCTTCATCACTGTCATCCTCGAGGGACCACTTTTTCATAGGCAACTGTAGGTTTGCTAAAATGGATGCCTTACCGTCTTTCTTCGTCGCCTCCAACTCTTTCTTTTTCCTTTCGGCGCGCCACCTCTCTATTCTTTCTCTCCTCTTTTGCATTTCCAATTCCAATCTTTTCTGCTCTTCCTCCTGATAAACGCATCATTTTCGAGGGAAACGGTTTTTTTTTTCTTTTTTTCTTTTTTTTTTTTTTTTTTTTTTTTTTTTTTTTTTTTTTTTTTTTTTTTTTTTTTTTTTTTTTTTTTTTTTTTTTTTTAACGACTAGTAAGTCGAGTAGATAAACAAATTGCTGGAATAATATAAATTACCTTGTCCAACTTTGTATGATCGAACGGCAATTCATCGCTGTCACCTTTCTCTTTCTCCTTTCTCTCTCTCGATCTCGATCTGTTCGACCGATCTTTGCCCGAACGCGAAGACTTCGAGCCTGTAAGACGCTTTTCTTTACTGTCTCCGCTAGTACACCGAGAACAATCAATATTAGCAGGTTATTTCATTGTCGTGTGCGCCTCGAAGATGATTAAAAGCAAACACGATACGCTAACATAGTTTCCCCTCGTAATCTGGAAACGCTTTTAAGAAAGTTTATAACGTTAACGGATCCATCTATCCATTCCTACACGCGAAACGTACACAAAGTTGAGAAGAAAATAATATTTTGCAGCGGTGAGATATTTTGAATTACAAAGGATGAATTATTCGTACATACCGTTTCCTGTCGCGATCTCTGTCTCGTTCGGAGCGATCTCTTCTGTCTCTGTCACGGTCTCTGGAACGGCTCCTCCTTTCCCTGTGCCGACCTTTATCTCGTTCTCTATCCCTATCACGACTCCTAGACCGTCGTCGTTTCTTCTCCGGTGTAGCGGATCGCGATCTGGATCGCGATCTGGATCGCCTTCTGTGATGCCTGTCCCTGGAACGCGAACAAATCGAACATCAAGAACCGGACGAACAATTGGTATCGATCGAACGGAATTGGTAGTTTATAACGGGAACGGTAAGAAAATTAACCTAGAAACGTAGTCGAGTCGAAGAAGGTTGTCACTTACTTGTCGCTACTTCGAACCATGATCGACGATGATACTCGATAGCCGGAAGATTCTGTTGGGAATGTAAATATTTTTAATAGGAGATCATTTATAGCGATGTTTTTGTAGTTTCGTCGGGAAATAGAAGAGAAAATTACTTTCGTTTACAAACGCGTAGCAAAGTTCCCCTCGTCGTACAGGTGCTGCCACTTATTCGATCGCATATTACCAACGAGAATACGAACTAAAATCAGAAACTACACTTGCTTGGTACGGTAAAACAGTCTCGATAGGTGGCCAGCTCAAGATTTGTGTCCAGGATAAATTTACGTATCCGTCGTACAAAACGATCAACGATACGCATGTACACGTATACGTTATGCATTAGATTGGACATTAAACACAGATTACATATCGCTTTTACTATCTTGCGTACTCGATGCTTTGTCGCGTCTATGCGTCTTCGATCAATTAAACGCAAAGCAAGGAATAAGAGGTAAGAGAGCTCTGGAAATGTTTTGAATCCGGATTGCCGTTGGGATAGAACGAGCGAAATCTCGAAGCGGATGATTCGTTATTGGGAGGAATTCCCAGCTGGATTTAGACAAAGTTCGCATGCCAAGGCATCTGCCATACGGCGTGCACGTACGTACCGTAAGCGTGAGACACGGCGCGTGCAAGACCGGAATAAATACTCTGAAATCATCGATCGTCCATTCCGCGAGGTTTTCCACGGTTAGCGTTGCCTCGAGAAACGTAGAACGATGGGAACGGGGTCGCGTAATTTAGGATAAAATTACTTAAAAGCGTGAAACCGTGGCCGAACCATCTGCCGATCGTTCACCGAAGCTCGAGAGAGAGAGAGAGAGAGAGAGAGAGAGAGAGAGAAAGAAAAAAGAAATGAGCAGATGGCGAGGACACGAAGAGAAGGAAAGTTAGTTAAAGCAGGTGCGTAGCTTGGCACGCGACAGGTGAACGTGGCGATCGTGCGTACCTTTCCTGGTGTATCTCAAGTATCGAGGGTCGACGATATCATAGCTTAAGGAGAGAGCGCAAGGATGGAGAAACGGCGATGTCAACAGCGAGAAACTGAATGAAACGGTCGTTATCTATAAAGTTATCGATAGTAACTGTAAAAGGTTTGCGAATCTCAATGGGGAGAAGAAAACGAGCCGAGAATCGGCGATGGATCGAGCTTGTATCGCGAACAGAGGCGCGGAGGTCGCTTCTTATGCTCGGTACATATCGCGAGGCATCGGTTTTTCCCAGGACGACGAGATTTCCGACCCCCGATACCGCGTCTCCTTTCGTAAATAATCCACGACGGAGGACGACTCGAAGTAGTAAATTCGCCGGTTGAATACAAAATACAAAGTGGCAGCCGTTCATCCAACTTTAATTCTGTGTCGCGCGATCAACAGCTCCACGATTCTCTAAACTCTTGCGATTCGTCTTGCGAATCAGAGAGAAAGGTGGCCTCTTGCCGCCGGACAACGAGAATTCGCAATTTATCCTTAGAGAAAACGAAAAGGTTCCTTTTGGCAGGAATCCCGATCGATCCTCGGATTCCTGCGAACAAAGAAATAACGCAGTCGGAGCGGTGTCGCATCCTTTTTCGCATAAAGGAATTCTTCGTTACAATAAGCGATAGAAACCTGACCGATAGGAATTCCGGGAAAACACGAAGACCGATCGCTCCTTCGATTTCCCGGCCTCGATGTCGAATCGAAGAGGCGCGAGGAAGAAGCGAGAACGACGATTCGATTTGCGCCTTCTTCGCGGCCAATTAGCTAAGTCGTCGGTTGTCCGTGTAATTTGAATTTCATTTAATTTACGTAGACGCGCGGTAGAACTACGTAAGTAGTTTTCGCGACGAAGAGCGTGAAACCGATCCGACCAACGGACAAGATCGGTAACCCTTCCCTCTCTCGTATCTTCCGTCGAGTATAAAGTTTCAATGTCAGTGGCAGGAAATAGTAAGTTGATACAGTTGGCTTGCGACGCGCGTGCGCACGCTTTGCAAATGATAATGCCTTTTATACGCTCGTTGATAAGTAGACGAGCTATTTTAAATCGATATCCGGCACACGTAACGCGTAACTAAAGCGGAAGGAAGGAAATGTTACTCTCAAAGAATATCGGTGACGTTAGCTGGTTACGGGACGAAGAAAAAGCGTTCCCCGACCGACGAGTTTCAACGAATTAGACGGGTATGCAGGATGTAAAAAAAAAAAAAAAAAAAATATCGCGATAGAAAAATCGTTATCGTAAAGCTTGGAAACTCGGGAAATTTCTATGGGGGAACAGGGTGAGCACCGCTGTAAAACAGAAGGGCGCGTGCCACGAGTTCACATCTGCCGCAGTTGTTTTCGCATCCCCCCGGTTTCTTTCTGGAACACCAATCACCAACACCAACACCACCACCGATAAACGCGTCTCCGGTTTGAGAAAAAAGGCTTCCGCAGGAAGCGGTAGCAGACCTTGGCATCGCCATCTTCCCGTTTCCTGCCCCATCGACTCGATAGAAATCGCCGGAAAGTAGCCGAAAGCAATCGCTCGAAAGTTTCGAGCCGAAAGCCCTCCAACTGGAAGTAAGAAGCCAGAAGGAACGTTTCTAGAAAAAAAAAAAAAAACTGGTCTTTACCGCTTCTTATCGCGGATAGAATAAACAAGCAAGTTACGTTGGCGCTACGTTTTCTCAAGAAATTGTCTAGTCGATGAGAAGGAGGAAGAAGAAGAACTCCTAGAGTCTTCTTTGAGGCCGTCGTGGAAGAAGCGTTTAACGCCACGCCATCGGTTCTGGCTGCGTAGACGCGTACTTTGCCGCGAGTCTTCCGCGATCTGCTAATCTGCCGGCGAACAAATCGGTGGAAACAAGCGAAAACGCGGTGCGAATTGGAAATTGAAAGTGTCGCTTGGCGAGTCAGGACGAACGAGGATAAGGGAAGGGGTCGGGAGAAGCGGTAGTACGGGCCTGAATAAGGGCCCCAGGAAGGGGACCGACTCAGGTAAGCAGCTGCAAGCGTCCGCAGGGGCGACAGCAGCGGCGCGCTTAAATTAGTCCCGGCACAACTGTCGTTCGCGTAACATCAAAGCGAGGAGAGAGAATTCTTCGGTCGTGTGTTTCGTAAGAGCGCGGTGACAAATTTTCGTAGAGCAAACGGACGGTGGTAGCGTTTGGACACGTCGGTGAATGCGAAGATCGTTGAAGTTTGATAATCATAAATCTCACCATCGCACGCTACAATTTGAAAGTTTGCGAATTATGATCGACGACGTCGTGTCGCTAATCGGCTAAGTGAATTTTAAAGAGAAGGAACGACCTCGTACGGGTCGGAGATCGCGAAGAAGCTAGAGGCGAAGATCGAGAGAGAACGTTGGGGAGATTCGACGATCGTATGAAGGTTCACAGAGAGACGAGCGAACGAAGCGGTAGAGGAAACGAAGGAAGATGCTGATACTTAGGCTAATCGCGGTGTCGAGCCTCTGCTGGACGGTCAGGTGCGATTTGTTGGACCTGTACGTGCAGCACATGGACGAGACCATGAGGACCTTGGCCTACAGGAACAGGCATCGTCCGAAAGACGTCGTATCCAGGATAAAGAGAAGTCTCGGAGAGGAGCAGGCGCTTCTCAGAGTAGGCACGTTTAAGAAACAACGGCTGGACGTGGACAAAGAGTGGTACGCGCGTTGGAAGTCGAGGAAAAAGATCCCTTACAAGGAGGACGGGCTGGACTTTGTCAATTCGAGGGAAGAAAATCTGGAGCCGGATCAACACGAGCCGGTGAACAACGCCGGATACTCGGATAGTCGGATACTCGGCGCCGGCGGACAAACCGAGGAAACGACGATCGCGTCCACCGCGCTGGCGACGAACGAAACGAACGAAACCGCGAACGCGTTCGATATCGACGTCTCTAACGGAGAATCGACGTGGTCGTCCGGCAACGATACCGCGCCGTTCGACAAACGGCCGATCGAAGACGAGAATCCGGAAGACGAGAAGGCGGAATCACGGGAGGAGACCACTCGGACCATAGATTTGCAGGACGACGCCGAAACAGAAGGGAATTCTCGATTCGAGACGATGGACGAAATTGGTACCGCCGCCGGAGCGAACGACCTCTTCGACGATACCATCTTGAAAAGAAGCGCAAAGTCGCGAGACGGTCGAGTTCCGAAGAAGTACGTCCCACCGATGGACAAATCAGCGAAGCTGTTACGCGCGTCCAGGTATACCGGTGCCGAGGAGACGATGGACGATCGACCCCGAAGAAGCATCGAGCAACCGAGGTTCACCAGACGCGAGAAACTCGACGACGACGGAGAAGTTATCCTCGAGTGGGATCCTTCGGACGAGCGGATGGTCACCTTCAAGGTGATCGCCAAGACCTTGGGATACGTCGGCATCGGGTTCAACGAGAAAAACCACATGAAGGGAGCTGATATTCTGCTGGCTTGGGTGGACGATCACACGGGCACCGTCAATCTTCTGGTGAGTGCTACCGCGTCCCGTCTCGATCATCGCTGATCGCCAAAGGTATTCGGCAACTGCGACCTATATCGTCTCCAATCTCCCATCGTCCTTTTACCTATGCCCCCTCTTCCTTCGTGGAACCGTAGCCTTTGCGCGATCGCGCTTCCAACGATCGATCGGCATAGCAAGACGGTGATTAGAACGCGTGAGAATAGTCGAGCGGCCAACGGGAAAGTCTGCGAACGTCGGCGCTAACCGTGTGGGAAGAACTCGTTTTCTTCCTATCGCAACGCGATCCTAGATTTCTATTTTCGCTGCTGTTTCGCTTTCGAGACGGCGCTTCTGCGATCGATTAAACGGATCGAGTAAATCATTGTTGCGAACACCGACATCGGCCGTGTGGATCGAGAGCTGGCGAATGAAAGAAGAGTAACGGAGTTGGAGAGGTATTCGAAAGGACGACGGCGACGGCGACGGCGACGGCGACGGCGACGGCGACGACGAACCGGAGGAGCAAGAGAAAGAAAGGAAAAGTAAAAGGATAAAGACAGGTAAAAAAAGGAAGGGAAGAAACGAAAAGCTAGGAAATTAAAGGAAGATTAAGAAGGGGAGGTCGAAACAGCAGTCCGAAAGACCCGCGAAGCTGAGAGAAGGCAAAAGGGGGTATCGCGAGCCGAGGTATCGGCCTCTCGCCTCTCCTCCCTCCCGTTCAAACCACCAAATCCTTCTCCGAAGGGATCCCCTTGCTCGTGGTTTCGTTCCGGTCGCACGATCCGTATTAACGAGGTTCGTTTAATTAACGCGTCACGGGAGATCCCAGTCGATTGCCGTCTCTCCTCGCGATCCATAACAGCGGCTGGAAGAACCAACGAACAAGATATTTTCTTTTCTTTTCTTTTCTTTTCTTTTCTTTTCTTTTCGTTCTCGTTTCCGTTTCCGTTTCCGTTTCTCCTTTCCCTTTTAATCGCGGCACTCGGCACCTTCGCTTCGGAAATAGCGCGACATCTACGCGCAAATTACCAATCGAAACGACTCTCTTACACGTACGTTGCTTACTTTCTTGTAATTTCAAGTATCCACACTCCGACCAACATTGGAGTTTCCATTCGGAGAACCACGCAACCAAGGGATTAAAAAGAAACTGGTTATCGAAACCTGCTCCACCCTTTCTTCTCCCTTTGCCCGGCTTCTCCGAATTCCTAATCTTAATTAAATTTATATCCATTCTCCGAGATGCGCCGCGACGCGCAAGTTGAAGCGCGGCCACGCGAACCTGCCCTCGCCATCTTCTATCATCGTATCATATCGTATCCTATCGTATTCGTATTCGTGACGAATCGTACAATGGCCCGGTGAAAATCGGCGAAATCACCGGTGAAACGCAAACCAGTCGAGTGGAAAAGAATTTAGTGGAATTTCTCGGCTCCATTTACTCGACGTTTATCCGCGAGGGCCAAGGCTGACAAAGAGAAGAGAAACGGGCAGAACCTGCAGCCACGCAGGTGGGACAAGAGGAGTCTGAACGGCACGGCGTTGCTAGAAAATTAACGAACATCGTTCCGCCGGACGAGATAAAGTCGTGATAAATTTACGTCCGGCGAGGGCAGCGAGAGGCCTTTCTCTCTCTCTCACTCTTCCTCTCTTCGATTCGCCTTCTCTCGCCTCTTCCACCTTGACGAATTCGAAATCCACCGGCGAACCTGACCGCTTGTCAATTCCATGACTCGACGAATTTCGATGGCAATATCTGAAAACGAGGAAAGAATTAGACGAATAAACAAACTTCCCTTGCATCGACGCGCGACGATATTGCTCGTATATCGATAAAGTTTGAGAGCAACGCAAAAACGAATAGACAAATTGTCGCGCGTTTATCGAGTAACACACCACGACGATAACAGTAAATTCCGAGATAAATTTGAAAAACAGGACTATATAACGTTATGATTTTCCTGTATTTTTCGAATTATAAAGGCGATATCTAGAGAGCTGTTAAAACATTCGTGGATACGGACGAAACCCTCGACCAAACCAACAGACACCGATCGTGTTAGCAAATCATCAGAGGCGATTTAATCGGAGTTTATCGGCAACTTTTTCCGCCGCCAAATATTTAAATTAGTAATCGCTGTTTGTTCAGACGAGAACCAACTGTCTTTCACGCGGCAGATACAAAATCAAGCCCGCGTAAATTCGAATACGCCAACAGCCCGCAGGCAAATCACGCCACGGGCAATGGTACACGTCCGATACGGAATACACGGATGCAGAAAGAGAAACACACGTATACGCTGGACACAAGCGGGAGGTGAAAGTGTGCGAAAGGTTGCGTGACTGAATACGCGACGAACACAAGGAGGAAGCACGAAGGTGTGTAAGAAAAGGCCCCTTCTCAGGGGGCATAGGTATGTTGTGTCCTGGCAGTTGGTTCCAAAGGGTCCCCCAGTCAAGGCCTCCAGACATCGGCGGGCGGGGGGAGGGGGAGGGGGAGGGGAAGGGAGGCTACGCGAATCTTCGAGCATCGTTGCAAAGAAAGACGAAGAGCGGTGCTGGCTGGCTGGCTGGCTGCCTGGCTGGCTGGCTGGCTGGCTGGCTGGCTCCAATGAATCGGCCGACGCGTGATACCTCTGGTTGCTCGAATCTTCGAACGCGTGTTGAGAAACGACGTTAGGTCTCTGCAACGATAAGAAAAACAAACGAACAAGCTACGAGAAACAGATCGAACCTGCTCTCTTTGCCTTCTAACTCTTGGAAATGGCGGATTCGCAGCAACGCGCATAGCGGAGCAACTTCGCATCGTTTCCTTTGAATGGTATTCCTTCGGAAGAGAAGAGAAAAGCTGCAGGTTTCGTTTATCGAGAAACAAAGACCACGATAATTGCTACTTTTTTTTCTCTTTTGCTCCATCTTGTTATTACGTACTACGAGTATCGATCAAGCTTCCGCTACTTCGAATTTCGTATAACGAATTTCGGTCGACTTTTGTCCGTTCGTTTAAATTACCTCGCCTCTTTACCGCGAAACATCTCACCTCCTGCTTGTATCGTGCGTTGGAACGCGATCGAGATCGTAGAGAGAGAGGAAGGGCTGTTTCGAGAAAGGACAAAGTCCTGGAGAAAATTCGACAATTGCTAAATTATTCGCGACGAGCCACGGCATGTGCACGTACCGTCGTACGATCGTAATTTATTAGAGACAGGGAAGCACGTTTCGCAAAGTGAATCTGAAATGCGGGTAATCTGCGATCCGTCCATCTCGCGGTCCAACGGGCCCAGACTGAGACCAACTCGGTGCATAGACGGACGCACACATTCTCCTCTCGTTTCGCCGTGATCTTTTTCTCATTATCTTCGACATATCCTGCTCGTCTTTTTTCACCCGCCGCCAACCAGTTTTCGTTTGTTTCCGATCCAACTTCTTCGTCTTCGAGCTCTCGCGCTCCACAGCTTTGTAAACCCGTATACGCAAATAAGACGAGAAAGTATCGGTGTTTCGCAATTATAGCCCCTCGTGGTCATTGAATCACGACGAATATGTCACGTTACAATTGTTACGAGTTACAAATTATCCGACTGTTCCGCTTGACTCTGGGAAAATGGGAGAATCGGGAAAATGGGAAAAATGGGGAAATCGTTAAAATGAAAAGCCAACCGGAATCTATAACGAGTAACTTGTTGGCGTATCGATATCGTCGATTAAAAACTCGTTAAACTTGGAGAAAGTACCGCGGTACCTATCGCGTAGCAGGATACCTTCGACGCGTTTACAATCGTATTTCCTTGCCTTTGCGGCTGTAGCGCTTGGTTTTACCGCTTTATCTCGACCGAGAAGCTGTCAAGTAGCCGAGTGGGATTTTACCGAGAATATTTCACGGTTCGATCCTCCGTAATACGCGTAAGACGCAATATGACGCAATCGTAAAGCAGAGTTCGTAGGTCGTTCTCTTTTTATCGCCGCTTTTTCGCCTCTTTCGCGATCCGCCTCTTCCAACACGAAGCTGCCTTTCTTGTCACAGGCGATCGAAAGAAACTTCGGAGCGCGAATTTTGACGAAACTCGATTCGACACCGATTTGAGCGCGGTGGCGGTTAAACTGGTTCGCGGAAGATAATTCCGGCAACTCGCGCCTCTTCCGAATCCCACCGTTCCCTTAGAATCTGCGCGTCTTTTCCGTAAACTCGTTCGGGCTTGTTCGACTCCCTCGAGTTCGTTCCAACTCCACTGGGCAAAAATAGCGTGATACTTTTCAGGTATCCCAATCGCAATTAATTTGACGAAGGGCGATAAACCGGGGGAAGAAATTCCAATAAATGGATATATCTCTCATTTTGTCTATTCTCATGGCTGGAAGTCCGTCGCGGCTGTGCGAGTGTCTAATCGATCGAAAGATACAAACACGAATTCGGCATCGATTAACGCAAGAACGAGAGAGAAGAAAGACGCGAAGATCGGCAAGATTTCCATGCAATCGCAAACGTTCTCACCCCTGACAGTGTTTTAATTCGTCGATTATCGTTATACGCGGATAGGCGCGTAAAGCGAACCACGACGGGCTATAACGCGCCGCCATCGGGCGTAATTGCGCGTAACAGCGTGTTCTTCCCAAGACCGAGACACGTGAGAACCGGATCGGCTCGTACCGTGACTGCGACACGTTGCAAACTCGCTACTATACGTACGACGTACTTTACGAGAACGAATTCCGAACCTGTGCTACGGGAAAACTTTGCTCCATCTCGTTCCAGCTTTTAAGAGTTTTTCGTCTTTTATCGTTTTTCCTCGCTGTCAGTTTTTACGAGAATAAATTCGATGGAATTTACAGAAGCTCTTTGCCTCTCGCGAGTATCCATCGGTTACCTGTTACGAGAAAGAATTCTGGACCGGTTAAACGGTAAAGCGGAAAACTCGACAGCGCGCTTTGACTCTAATTTCTCCGTAAATATTTAGAAACGGCGATCCAAACCAAACTGGTTATGACATTTTCTTTAAAAATGTAAAGCAGCGACCAAAGAAGCATCCGTCTTAAATATCCCAGTTTCAAATTGATTTCACCGAAATCGACTCGAATCCAACAACGAGCACATTGTCATCGACCGTACGAGGGTTGAGCGTTCGAGGAAACTATTTAGTCGCGTTAACGAAGACACGCGCCATCGCATCGTACGACGTACGAGCGTTGTTTTCCCAGCGATTAGGAAAGACGTGGATTTCGGCCGGTCTGTTCCGTTGATCGCGTCTGTTTAGAGACCGGTAGGTGGTTGTTCGCAGTTGCCTAAGAACGATAGGAAGGCCCTTTATCCCCGTCGAGGGACCTCTTTGCGCTACCAGCTGCTGTTCTGCCAGGTGGTAAAAAGGAAGGAGAGAAAGGTAACCGCACAGCAGCAGGGAGAGAGAAAGAACGAAGAGAAGCTTGAAGACGAGAGGGAAGAAGGAGAAAGCGAGACAGCGTAAGAGACGCGCCAAGAGAGAACCGGACGAACCAAGCATCGCGCAGTTGGGTTTCTCGTTCGAGTATCGAAACGAGATGGAAAAGCGTCGGAGGGAGAAAAAGCGTGTAGAGGGCGGTAAAAGTAAGAGTAAGTAAGAGCAAGAAGAACGGAGAGAGAAAAAAGGGAAAGGAACATTGGTGAAACGGTGTGTGAAAGAAGATGGAGAGAAAGGGAGAGAAAAAGGAGGGGAGGACTGTACGTCCGAAACACCTGGCAAGCATCGTCCTCCTAGTGGCGCCTCTTTTTCTACGGAATTGCCGGCCGGCCCATGGGAACCACCGCGATCCTCCGCGGCGCAACTCCTCCGGGTGCACAAAGGCAACCGTTTCTATGTTTGCCGCGCGTATATAGATCGGAAACTATTTCTCAAGATAGATCTCATCGTACGGATAAACGACGCCGATCCTTCGTTTCTGGTTCCCGTTGGTTGCCCCCTTTTAACGAACATTCGTCGTTCGGGAATCAAAGTAAGGCTGTTCTCGCCGTACTTTCCAACGTACCGAAACGTCCGAGTTTCTCGGAAGACTGCCACAGGAAACGCGAGTACCGATCCATGACGTCACATCCGCCGAATTAATTTTCCGCATCCACGCACGCGTGCCTCTTTTCTCCCTTTTCTCTCTTTTCCCACGCATCGGTGACTCGATTCCACTCTTTCCAAAGACTATGGAACCAACGTCGGCCAACTTTTCACCTTTTCTCTCTCATCCTCCACTTTCCTTCCTTCAGCTCGCAAACGTGCATAGAAACCTGTACAAGCCAATAGCATATCGTACGGTAGCGTAGCGTATGCATAGAGCGATAGGAGAACCGCCGGTGAAAATATTCAAACGACTCTGGAACCCTCTAAAAACGCTCTAGAAGCGGACGATCGTTATTAAGTCGTCGTTGTCGTTGTTAGTAAGGCCTCGTATTTTACCGATATTATCGTCACGGTCGTCGTCTCAGTTACGCGCGTTTTTTCACGAGAAATTCACGCGCAAGCAGTTAGATCGTTCGATAGTACGCGTCGATATCTTTTCGGAGATCCTATCTTACAAACTGCTCGAGTGCCAGGCGTTGGCACGAGCTTCTATAACCATTTGCATAATTTTCCTAATCGACGATCGAACCGTTCCGCCCGTTAAACACGGTCCACGTCGAAAAACAAGACGATTTTCCTGTTCACCGACAGGCACGTATAAGTTTCCGCGATTAAAACGTCGCAACGACCAGTCCGATCCATTGAATCGAGATTCGAGACCGCCGAGGAATCGCCGACTTTTTTTTTTTAATCACCGTCTATAGCAATGCCACGGAGGCTACGTGCTAATTAGCCCGGCGACGATGAGAATATCCGGCTGCCATGAGAAAACCCCCCGGCGAATCTCGTGAGAACGCCGCGCGCTAACCCCAGAAAGTCCGCCCCAACGGCGAATCGCGGCCGCTAATAATTATAATTGATCGAAAATCGATGGGCGAGTTTGTTCAAATCCAAAGTAGACGCTCGTAATCGATCGTTCAGATTCGCGTTGACATTCGTTATCGCTGAAACCGACGACGGAATCCCGCGATTTTAAAGCGGGATTTTCAATTTCCCTCACCTTTAGCAGCAAATGCGTTTCATTTTCGCGGCATTAAATCTCTATAAACGCGCCAAACTACCATTAAATAATACGTACGATATAACAATTAATGTACAGCACGAACAATCCCATCTTACGAACGTAAGCCACTTTGATCGAACGGCCGCGTTCTCTCTTCGCGTGGCCTGTTTTCTGCCTTTTTTTTTTTTTTTTTTTTTTTTTTTTTTTTTTTTTTTTTTTTTTTTTTTTTTTTTTTTTTTTTTTTTTTTTTTTTTTTTTTTTTTTTTTTTTTTTTTTCTTTTTTTCTTCTTCCAGAAACGCGCCACTTTATTATCGCTTCCTCTTTGCACGTGCTCGTTACAAAATACGCAACGAGCGTGACGATGCTCGGCCAATTATTTCGATTCATTAAGAGCAGGAAGGGGACTTCCCTTCGGCCTCTTACAAACTTTAACGCCCAACCATAATCGGAGTCCAACGGACCCAAACGCTCGCGGCCACCCTTCCGATTGTCAGCGTCACGGCTGACGGTGTTGTTTCCTTCGAGCGCAGGATGCGATCGGAATGTCGTTAACTTAACGGAACGTCGCTCGAATCTGTACAGGCGAATAAACGTTGTTACATCATCGATTATCGAGTACGCATCGAAGGATAGGGGCGATTCCGCGGAGCAGTGTAGAGTAAAGGAGAAAGTGCAGAAAGCGGAGAGGAACGAATCGAGCCTGACAAAAAGGCATTGATTCGTCGTCCGGTGTAAACACCTGGCGCTCGCCTGACCCGATAAACTTCTTCGTCTCGTTCCACCGGCAAATCAAATTTCTTTTGGTTTTTGCAGGACTCGCACGGGATCGAAGGTCCAGAGGCGGCCCTGGTCACGGACACGTCGCAGGATGTCAAAGTATTGGGGGGCTCGCAAAACGAAACTCACACGAGCGTAATCTTCTCGCGAAACTGGCAGACTTGCGACCCGCAGGATCATCGGCTCACGGTAAGGCTGCAAGCATAAACAGCGCCACGATGTTAGGATTTACCAGGATATTCGATTTATCGTTTTCTTCCGCCGATTACACCTCGTTTGCTTCTACTATTCGTAGAAACGATACCCACTTTCTACGGTATTTTCCTTGTACTTGTCGTTCAAAGCTACGCTAACTGGACACGACTATACGATTAATTAAAATCTAGACGTTAACGAGATTAAAGAATCCACCGTTTAACGATTAATTTGATTAACTTCAATGGCAACTGCCTCGTCGGTCCTTCGTTCAAAGATACGATCTCGCGATTGAAACGCGTCTCGATTAAGCAAATTTAGCGGTGAGCGGTAACGGGCGAGGGATTAAGGCCGGTGTATACGGCAGTATGGGAATAAAATCAAATATCCGAGACAAAGGATCAAGTTGCCTCGTAACCGCGCATCGAGTAATTACAAGCGGCGGGAGAACAAATTGTCCGATATTCGATTCCACCTGACGGAGCCTGGGAACTGGGAATAGCCGAGAAGATTTACAACGTAGAGACAAGAGCGCTGGCAGAATTCGCGGAGCGAGCCTCCTCTCTTTTTCGATTTATGCCCGGCACGAAGGCAGCCCGCGACTTTAACAGGCCCTTAGGCCACGGTACGTCGAATTCCCGCAGCGATATTTAGGCGTTTAGCATGCCGTCCGCGACCCTCGTGCGTCTCCGCCACGATTCCCATTCTCGATCCGCAGCGGGACTAACCAGCGTGCCGTCCAGCCCATTGAAATATTTCCTTAACCAGCCCCTATTTCCCATATCCGAGCCTCTCTTCCAATTCCAACCGCAGCAGAACCATTATGAAAAAGTAATTATCGCTCGCTATCGCAGGGAGACACGATTCGAGTCCTCTGGGCGCTTCATTCCAGCGATCCTGAGCTAAATACCGCCGTTTGGCCCGGCGACAAGCGTGGAGGTAGAGCCTTGAGGCTCAAGACCGCGGCTCCTCATGCACCTCCCCGCCATACTCGGGATATCAAGCATTGGGACGTGAAATTGAATCAAGTAAGTGGAATCTGGCAATCGTGTTTAACTGGTTGCGATACTCTACCGTGATCTACCTACTACTACTGCTACCTGTCTCATTTTTCTTCAGCCGACAATTTCTTATTAATAAAATCGATCAACTTAAAAAACGAAAAACAAATCGATTTTAATCGTATAGAAAGATATAAAGGTTGCATCGGGGAAAAAAATACAGCTCTGTACACCGGTGTAACTGTTGTTGTCCCAACTATAAATAAAGAAGACGTTTAGCCGCTGCGTTTCTCGTCGCTCGCTTCGCACAAGCGTTGCTACACGGAAACGCTCGATGTGAAACGATCGACAGCTTAATTATTAATCCGTTGTCGAGCAACGGAATGCCTGTATCGTCGTGATTAATTGTGTGTTCTTCTTGATACATAGCCTCCGGTTTCAGACAGCGTAGACACCACCTATTGGTGCAAGATTTTCAAGGCACCTCATAAGGAGAAACACCATATGATCGGGGTAAGTGATCGAAATTCGCCGATATTTATCAAAATATGTCTTCGTTTTGGAATAAATTTGGTACTGCGCGACGCGAATACGCGAGGAATGTCGTAAGGTTGGGCCTGATTCGTATGTGCTTCACGAATCACGGTCATCCGTGCCGGACACGGCACCGTGTCGATGGACGTCATTAGAATAAAGAAGGGCCTCGGAATGATGTCATTCCGTGGCCGAAACGTTGCCCGATTGCCAATGGTATCTGCTTGAGAAGATTTCTCGGCAGAAGAACACGCGATTCAATCTGATATTCCGAAACTGTCTCGCCACGCGACTATAACGTATCATCGACATATATCAGATACAAACGCCAACTATAGGGGCGATACGTGCAAACATATTCGAGCAACGATTCATCTTCTGATTTCAGTACACGCCACTCGTGGAAAAGGAGAACGAAGATTTGGTTCATCATATTATATTGTACGAGTGCGCCTCGACTTTGTCGATCTTGGGACAACACGCGAGAATCGTTGGAGCCCCGTGTTACAGTCCTACGATGCCGCGAGAATGGGAATCATGCTTGCAGCCGGTGCTTGCATGGGCACGCGGTAGTACAGGTAACTAGAGGAAACTAGAGGTAACAGTACTAGAGGAAAGAGCATAAGATTTGTTCGACAATTTCTGATTATTTAACTTCGTTACCTATCGAGTTTCGAGTTTCGGGCAACGAGAGTTGACGTTTCGATAGAACGATGGAAACGGACGTTGCCAAAATTGAAAGTTTCATAAAACCTATCCGTCTATCTATAGGATATCCGAAATTCGTCCAATTTTTCAACTGTCCGTCTTTCGCACTGGAATTACCAAAATTCTCAGAACCACGACAGCTTGTAAATTATCGTCTTTACCATTATCAGAAGCACAGCACGGCAGTTCTTTTCGGCAATGTTGACATAGACTTTTCTCGAGACACGATTATTTAAACGTAACGACAAGTAGGACGAATATGGCGAGATAGATTAGTATATAGATTACGTATAGTATAGTATAGTATAGTATAGTATAGTATAGAGATACGATGGGTCTTGGCACAGGTGAATGGCTTCCGGAACACGTCGGCATTCCCATCGCCGAACATCCTGAAGGCTCTTATTACATGTTAGAAGTGCACTATAATAATCCGGCTATGAAGAAGGTGGTAGACAGCAGCGGAGTACGTCTACACTTGACCGCGAACCTACGTCCTCAGGAAGCGGGGATTCTCGTTGCTGGCGTGGCTGTTAGTCCTCTTCATCTGATTCCACCGAAACAAAAGGAATACGCAACGGCAGGTTACTGTACTCCTCATTGTACCAACACTGTACGTAAACGCCGCACTTCCGATAATTACAACACGCTTCTTCCGTCCGTTCGTTTCTAAACTTTCAAACTGCGAATCACCGTTTACAGATGTTCCCTGAAGGCGGAGTGAACATCGTTTCGGTGGTCTTGCATTCTCACTTGGCCGGTCGCCGTTTGAGCCTGAAACACATTCGTCGAGGCAAAGAATTACCCAGGATAGTCGAGGATAACCACTTTGATTTCGAGTATCAACAGTCTCATACACTCGACAAGGAGGTGAAAGTCCTTCCAGGAGACGAATTGCTGGCTGAGTGTGTTTACGGTACGTTGGACAGGACGAAACCTACTTTGGGAGGATACGCGGCATCTCAGGAAATGTGTCTGGCCTTCGTGGTACATTATCCGAGAACGCCGCTCGCAGCTTGTTATAGCATGACGCCGGTGAAACATCTGTTCAAGACCCTCGGCGTGTACAGCTTCAGAGGCGTCACTATGGATCACCTGGAGAAGCTTTTCCTAACAACTAGGCAAGCAAAAATGTAAAAGTTCGTGCGTACGATGCGCACAGCGTATATCGTACGTTTCTTCTTATCCGTTGCGTTCGCTTGTTGCAGGACCGATGCCGTCACTATTCCTTCCACTGGTCAACAACAGCTACCAATTTACCCTGCTACAAGGCCTAGCGAAGAAATAGACGAAGAACTTATAAGGGAGGCAAAGTCTGCCTTGATGGCTATGAGGGATTACACGGTAGAAAACGATAACGATAACGTCTTCTCTCGATTGATCATCGAAGAACCCGAAGAGTTCAGAGGTAAACGATACGAACGCCTATTCCCGGCAAACTGATAATTATCATGACTGCGATAATTATGCGTCTCGATAGGTCGAACTTTGGCCGAACATATGCTGGCTCTACCCTGGACGGAGGAACTTCTCGCCAGATCCATCGAACAGAGTCTGTATCACGGCAGGCACATGACGTTTTGCAGAAAGAGGGACGATAAGCTTGCTCTGGTATGTCCAATTTGTATCCCTTCTCGTTCGATATCTCGGTGTACAAGCAACCTGCCTCTATTCTATAAAACGTTCTTCGACAATACGATAGAATACAATAGAACAGTATAAAATCGATTAACGATTAACATGTTCGTCGCAGCCGGCTGACATACAAACGTTCCCAAACTACACAGCACTGCCGGAAACGAACGAAACCACGTGCAGCGAAATGGCAATGCTGTCCAGTGCATCGAGGAGCTTGTACTTTGACATCGTGCCGCTTCTCACGATTCTCGTTACGGCGATCATTGTTTCCTAAAATTAATGTCAAGTATGTATTAGACGTTCGATCGTCCGTTGCTTGACCGTCGTTGATTGTACGGTCTCGCATAGAAATCGGGACTGTTCGAGAAACAGGCTAGAAACGAGCGATATCGTCCAACGATAATTTACGAGGCCGATATCTCTGCCTGCAGGGATAGACGGCAAGATTTTGGACAAATTTTCGCCGCCCAATATATGTGTGTGTGTGTGTGTGTGTGTGTGTGCGTGCGTGCGTGCGTGCGTGCGTGCGTGCGCGCGTGTGTATGTATGTGTACGTACGTATATGTGTATACACAGGCCCACACGCGCACAAAAATATAATATATTATATATGTATAATGTAATGTAATGTAATGTAATGTAAATATACCATCCACTTATTTATAAGGTATTCACGCTACAAGCCTTTCCCTCTATTTTGTATGAATTTTGTATAAAAAAAAAAAAAAAAAAAAAAAAAAAAAAAAATAAACCAGTCTGTAGAAACTGTGTACCTTTCTACGTATTATCCATCCCCTTTTATCAAAAAATTATTAGCAAAAGCTCGAGCGGCGACGAATACGAGCTAAATGAAAGAAAAGTATAGTATAATTGCAGTAAAGAGAAAGAAAAGGTTTTACGGAAACGTAAACTTCCGATTGAATATTTTCCATAATTCGCAGAGTTTCGTAGATACGTAGCTACTTGCAACAATATGGACATTGGCAAATGCTTCGAGGAATGATTTCACCGCTGTAAAACCGTTTGCTTATCGGAAGAAACGATGATTTCGTTAATTAGTTGTAACGTAGTTGACGCGGAAATCGAAATTTTTCCAATTTTTTCCAACTTTCAAGCTGTCGAACGTCCCCTGTCGCTCAGTCCGGCTACATTTCGCTAGAGTAAAGAGAGATTCAAACTGTTGGTGATCGATGTAGCGACTGCTTTGAAGCTCAGCCACAAGGCAACCGGGTAACCGATATATCAGCTACCACGCAGGTGTCCGGGCTCGCAATTTTCTACATGGTTAACCAATTACGGAGGCGTCTGCGATAGTTCTCGACCCGATTTCATTCACGGTGATTTTCACCTATCGGCATACCCATATCCCACGAGGTCCCATGTGGTCGGTGCTGATAAGCATTGAATTGGACCGATATCGAATTGTGGCGGGTTTCTGCGAGTATAAAAGCTCGCCTCCTTGGAACACGGGACATCAGTAGCTCTCTGGAGCTCTCCAAGGAAGAGTACGAGAAATCCTCCGAAGAAAAGACTTTGCACGCTTCGCCAAAGGAAAAGTTCGTACGAACCAGCAGTGGAAACCAGCTACTACGAAGACAAGAGTCAAGTAAGTAGGATGCAGATAAAGGTGCGAGGGAGTAACGTAAAAATTGTGAAAAAAAAATAAAAAAAAAAAAATATATATATATATATATATATATAAATGCTAGTATAAGCGTTTGAAACCTCTTTAAAGTTGAAAAATTTCTATCGATGTTAAGAATGCGGCGTACGAGGTACGTTGCATTGCCAGTACGAGCTTGGCAGTATGTCGGCCTTCTGGTGGTATCCCTCGCCTGCCTCACGCTAGGTCTGGTCTCCAGGGATAAGGAAGGCCGAGCAGGAAGCCTGGCGGGACCTGAATTAAAACATCAAGCTCCTCACGAGTAACATTTCGCTTATTAAAATTTAGAAAAATCTAGAATTCATCGTAATTAGAGTCTTAAAAGTTAGCTTATTCGATTTTTACCATGTCAGATTTGGAATTTCATTTATTAGAAATTTCGAATTTAGTTTATTCGAATCTTAGAAAACTTGGAATTCAGTTTGTTACGATTTTAGATTGTAGATCGTAGATTGTAGCATCTAACTTATTAGAATCTGTCGTCTTCCTCGCAGAGTGGATGCCTGCCCGAATTCCAGCCCTTTCACCAAGATGCCTCCTTGCTCGAGTTTCGAGCAAAACCAGACCTGGATTTCGGAGACGACCAAACAAACTAGAAACTCCAGAATTTCCCTCGTACCAATCGATCTCAGAATGTCCCGATCTCGAAGCTTAGATCGTTCCTACGGGATACGGTCTCAAACTCGAGCTGACTTTACCAGCACAACGGAGAGACCGGGCAGACAGAGAAGCAATATCGAATACGACTCTAGACGTACTGCGGAATCGAGACATAGAATCCAAGATCGTACAAGACGCGTATCTGATCCTGCAATCCGACCGCGCATCGCTCGTTCGCTCAACTCCAGAACTACGCAGGATCTTGCTGAACGAAGATTGCTCGAAAGGTCTACCGACACCGATAGGCGTCGTCAAGTAAATAGGCGAGCAATTGATTCTCAAGAACGTGAAAACCTTGTACGCTCTATGGAACGACCGACTTCTTCTATCGCCGATTCCCGTCTACAAAGGAACGAACGATCTCCGAGGAACGTGGACAGACGAAATCGTATCCGAACGACGATCGGACGCGACTCTACCAGAATGGAACAACGCGAAGCGACTGACGAACGACGACGTTCTTTCGTTACATCGTTAAGACGTTCCGTAGACAATTTCGATCGAGAGAGAAACAACAGACTGAACTTGGCTCGCGAACGACGCGAATCTTCGCCTGTCAGGGCATCCGAAATTACCGGCAATTACTTGAAGGAACGACGAGTTAGGGCTTTGTCCAACGATCGAAGATCAGAACGTCGATCATTCGTGGATTCTAGAAGAAACTCAGAAAGGCGATCTGCATCCGTCGAATCTGAAAACCATGCAGAAGGTAGAACCGATCGCAGACTCGCGGAACGAACGGACAATCGTCTCGTTCATCAACGCGTAGATCGTAGACTTGGCGAAGAAAGAGTTCACCGTCGTCTTGCAGACCAAACAGCCGAACGTCGACTCATGGAACGAAGAACCGACCGACGCCTCGTGGAACAAAGAGTTGACCGACTCGTCGTGGAAAGGCGATCCACACCCGTCGTATCTCGATTCCGCGAAGAAGCCAGAACCACCGATCAACGACACAGGGAAAGACGATCCGCGTCCATCGAATCTGAAAGACGCGAAGAAGCTAGAGCTGATCGCCAACGATTGGAACGAAGATCTAACCGACGTCTCGTGGAACAGAGGGCCGACCGACTCGTCGTGGTAAGGCGATCAACACCCGTCGAATCTCGAGTC
>JACXIT010000182.1:78140-164782 GCA_014737525.1 Bombus difficillimus | reverse complement strand
CGAATCTCGAGTCCGCGAAGAAGCCAGAACCACCGATCAACGACACAGGGAAAGTCGATCCGCGTCCATCGAATCTGAAAGACGCGAAGAAGCTAGAGCTGATCGCCAACGTTTGGAACGAAGAACTAACCGACGTCTCGTGGAACAAAGGGCCGACCGACTCGTCGTGAAAAGGCGATCCACACCCGTCGAATCTCGAGTCCGCGAAGAAGCCAGAACCACCGATCAACGACACAGGGAAAGTCGATCCGCGTCCATCGAATCTCAAAGTCGTGAAGAAGCTAGAGCTGATCGGCAACTTGTGGAACGAAGAACCGACGCACGACTCATTGAACATAGGGCTGATCGACGACGACTGACCGTGGAAAGGCGATCCACGTCCGTCGAATCTCGAGCTCGCGGAGAAAGCAGAACTGATAGTCGACTTATGAAACAAAGAGCCGATCGTCGACTCGTGGAACGTCGTCTCACAGGGCAGAGAATCGATCGGCGAGACTTGAACTCAGGACGATCGGTACGACAGACACTTGACACCGATAGATCTCAAGGAACCGGCATTATGATTGCCCGTCTTGAAAATGACATTCGCTCCAGCCAGAAGGGACAAAGATTTGCCGACAATGTACGCGCAACTTCTCCAGATAGATCTATAAACGATATCGGACGATCTCGCTCCGTGGAAAGGGATATTCGCTCTGCGGATAGAGATTCTCGTTCTCGAAGCCAATCGATCCAAGATTCAACCGTTCTTCGAAGACGAGACCGATCTCAACAACGGATTTCCAGGATCCCTGTCGGTACACGTTCCTTAACAGTACGAGAGAAAAGTCAGGCACGCGGCAATGATTTCATGCCCAGGATGAAGATTTTAGGCGCCACGGACTTCCTAAAACAACGAAACTCCGTGAATTACACGTTTACATTTGAAATTATCCGTCAGGCGCTCGCTATTGGACTTTGTACGATGTACGGATTATCCATTTTCTACGGGAAACGTTCTTTCATTGGGTAAGCAAATACCGTATCTGTATCGCTTGTATCGGTTTAAAACGGAAATATACATATTAATGATATTAATAGAATGCGATCGTCTGTTACAGAAACTTCGTGAGACAGGGACCGCGATTTACTATATGGTAGACTCTTGTCCTAAGGAAAAACAACGATCCGCTACTTCCAAGACCTGCTTTTAGTCATTGTTCTAGTGTAATTTTCTCTTTTTTTTTTTTTTTTTTTTTTTTTTTTTTTTTTTTTTTTTTTTTTTTTTTTTTTTTTTTTTTTTTTTTTTCTTCCACTATACTATACCATGTACTTGCTATGTACTTAACGAAAAAAACTGTATATTGGTGTACAGCTGATAAAAGTAGTCTGCGTAGAGACAGAAATGTGTCGCATGTATTTAAAAAGATATATTTTATCTGAATAAACTGTTCAAATGAAAGTCGAACACCGTGTACTCGCTATGAATATTTTCCTGAAACCACTCTCCCATCACACGTCGCACGCATACGGTACAGTAGCGCAAGCACACGTCGTACCAAAGAAATATTATGTTAAAAAGTAGAAATATCAAGTAGAGAAGAGTCAAAGAGAAGAGAAGTGATTTATTAAAGTCATAATCTCATGGTTTGTACATTACGGCTTAGAAGTAATTATTAAAAAATTCAGTGATTTTCACATAATATCCAGTCTTGAAGAAGTAACCGTAGTACTCGGTGTAATTATAACAATTCGATAAAAACAGGTACGAAACAGACGAAAGCAAACAATTGTATTCTACGATCATCCTGTAACAAAGTCGTTTAACATCGTTACGTCTAGGACACGTCGAATTTGTGCGATATGCGTGTGCTTAGTTAGTCGCGAGAGCATAGAGTGTCAACTGTGATCGCTAAAACGTTTAATGAATATTTCTAAACTGTGTATAAATATACGTACTATACAAGTGGACGACTCGATTATAGATGGATTCGTTGATGGCGAAGAACGAGTGTGAATATAAATAGGAAATAAATACGATTATTCAAACGATTCGATACGACGCTTAGCATATCCTGAAAAAGCCTCGTGTAAAAAATTAACTTCTATGCAACTTTGGAAGAGATGTCTTGTTTTCCCAAGACGTTTCCCCTATATATTTATATGGTCTATCTATTCGAATGCCAGAACGACGACAAGTAGAAGGCTAAAGCTAGTTCCGAATTGGAAGCAGTCAGGTTCTTTTCTTTCCTCGACAATCGTTAAACCTACGTTATTAGATAAATAAAAAGTCTGCTTTTAGTAAATATAGATCAAAATATCTCTATATTCTCATTTGATATTTCGCTATTAGTTTTATTACTCCGACTGTGGACGTTGTCCGTGCGTAATGCACGCACAATGGCAAGAAGGAACGTCGACGAGAAGTTACGATAAAATTGTAACTTCGTTATTTGTCCGTCTCTCTTTCTTCCTTCCTTCCTTTTCTTTTCTTTTTTTCTTTCTTCTTCTTCTAACTTTGGCAGTGATCGCAGTCGATCATTACGCGCGAGCTTTCCCAGGATCGATATGATTTCACTAAATATCCGTATCTTGTGACGCAAGAATAACTAAATATACTGCGGACGCGATCACGAACGACCGATCGTGTCGCGTTCCTGGTAAGGTCGATATATTAAAGAAAAAAAAAAAAAAAAAAAAAGAACACCGACCAAACCTTTTTGACTGTACTTTCGCTCACATATGTATAAAGTGCCTAACAACGTGATAGCTTCTCCTAACAAATACCTATGATTCGTTTCAGTACAGATACGAAGATACGAATTATCACAATGCCCGATATCGAATCGAGAAATTGCAATCTCCGTCGATTTCTCGATATTTCATGAGCACCACTTTACACGCGTATCGAACTCTAGTTCATCTAGAATCAATGAACATTGGCGATCTCTTGAAGCATTCCAAGAATATGATCAAGCTCTTGTCGGAAATAGCACAATTGTCGATTTTTACCCTTCTCGTTTTTACAATCTTTGCACTGGGTTCTGTTTCTTAGCAAATCCCGCACTAAACTCTGCAACGTCATCTCGCGGCTTTCGTGTCGTTGTTGGAGAATCGTTATCTTGTCCTGCAACAGCTGCAACTGTTCCGTACTCTGAAACAGAGGGTGCGTTAATTACAAAGAGATGCGTAAAACGAATACCGTGCAACGCCTGTCTCTTATTACATACCGGTGTTGACAAGTACTTCACTTTTTCATTCAACGTTTTCACTTTATTCTCCAAATGCTGCCGTTCAGCCTTCAGAACAATCACCTGTTCCTTGTAGTCTCTAAGCTTCTCGATTTGCTGCTTCAAGTGAGATATCACAGCTACTTGAGTATTTATCTGGCCCTGTTAACAGAAACAGAGGTTTTTATCGATCAAATTTGACACAGAAAGATGACAAGAGTACTACGTGCAAACGCTTTATCATGCTAATCTAACGGGTAGACTACAGACTTTTACGCGTTTATCGCAAGCTAAAAAAAAAAAAAAAAATACACACGACGAACATGGTACGCGAAAATATGTAAAATCCGAAGCAAGATGCCTCTAATGTTTAGTAGGCGAATTAAATTTTTCCCTTGATTGATCTTTCCGTTTCTTCGACCGATAAGTTTCAGACCGTTTGTAGAAACACGAATGCCCATAAATAAATCGCGCTCTACTAATAAATAAACGAGAAAGCGAAATAAACACTGCACGTAATACCACGAACCTGTAACTTTACCACTTTAGAATCTCCGAATTTCACGCTATACTCCTTCAACAACGTGGCCATCTCGCGTTCATGTTCCTCCTGCAACAGGTTCAGATCGTGAAGCCGTTTGTTCTTTAAAGCCATGAAATCCTTATTCATCTTGCTTAATTCCTCTTTCAGAATATCATTCTCGTCGGCCAATCTCTTCACCAGATTACTATCTCCGTTCTCGGTGTACTGCATTGGATCGTAAAGCTTTTGCACGGAAGCGGACAATCGTTGAGCGTTCGTGTCAGACACGTGGCCATTTTGGTAGACGTTCGAATTCTGATCGTTCCCTTCGATAGACCTCAAAGTCAGCAGCTTCGAATCCGACGACACCATGCCGCGATTCCTCTCAAAGTTCATAGTCTTCGCGGATCTTCTATCGTTCAATAATTTCTCTCTCTCCTTCTGCAGTCGTGCGTTCGTCTTTTGTAAATCTTGCGATTCTTTCGTCAGCTTCGAAATCGTTTTATCTTTGTTCGCGAGTTCCAGTTTCAATCCACGTATCGTGGCCATCAGATAAGCGTCCTCTTTAGAATTCTGACATTTCGAACTACCTTTCGCAGAAGAAATTTTTGCAATGTCCTTCTTCCCTACATCTTCCTTCTCGAACGAGCCCGCCCTCTCCTCCTTCCTAATAGTCTCCACGCTTTTGTTCTCTACAGGTTTCGATGCAGTCTGCGTAAACATATCGTTGCATATCTTACGATTCTTCGTGTTAGCCTCCAACAGCTTGCCGTCCAATTCCATTACTTGACTAGTATACTTCTCCCTCATATCCGAGAACTTCCTCTGGAATTCCACCATTTTCTCTTGAGCTAAATCGTCTTTCGCTTTAATTTCATTTTCCAGGCTCGCGATCCTATCTTCTAACAGCTTAACCTTCTCGGCCCCGACCTTCTCCTGTTCGGAATTCGCCGTCAATATTAGAGCAGACACCGAATCGGGATTCTTCCTCTTAAGTATCCTCTCCATTTCACGAACTTGTCTGTTCAAGTCCGTGATCTTTTTGCTATCGAGAATCACTTGGTCCTTCAATTTCTGTGTCAACTGTTTCTCACGTTCCACATGACTCTTAGATATTTGCAGTTTCTCCAGCAAATTACCTTCCTTCACTCTTAATTCTAACAATTCTTTCTCCAACGGCAGAACGTTTTGTTGCATCTTATCAAACTCTTGCTTCGCTATTCGCAATTGTTCCGTTTTAGAGCTTAGCTTCACCGTCAAGTCCTCCACTTGCTTCTTCAGTTGCAGCTCTGCCGTGGTCATTGCTTGTAATCGATCCGTGATAAAGTCATTCTTCGTTCTCAACTGTTCCTTAAACATCTCCAATTCGTCGTTCAAAAGACTATTCTGTTGAATCAGATCTTCGTTCTTCAAGGCGTAGTCCGCGTTCTTGTCTCGCAGCTCGGAGACTTCGAGATTCAGTTTTAGAGTCTCTTCCTCGAGATCCTTGACTCTATCCGCAAGTTCCTGTATCTTGCCGGATTCTAACGCTGTACTCTTTTGCTTTTGCAGCTGCTTCATTTCTTCCTGCATTCCCTTCGTACCTTGCATCAACTTTTTGTTTTCCGTTTCATAAGCCCGAATTAAATCCTCCTGCCTCTGCAGTTCCTTTTCTAGAAGCACGATCTTCGTATCTTTCTTTGGCTGTGATTCCGAGCGTTTCTCGTTTAACGATAGCTCGTCTAACTTCGCCTTTAGAACCATGTTTTGCTTCTTTAACGCGGACAGTTCTTCCTCGAACGATATACGCATACTGTCCATTCGATTCTTGTGCATTTTCGCTTCTGACTCCAGCTGTTGTTTCAAAAGGCCGTTCTTATGCCTCTCTTCGCGACATAACAATTCCCAATTTGTTTTCGTTACATGTTGTTTCGTGTCACCGCCGGCCATCGTCTTCGCCTGACTGTCCGGTGATTTAGTAGCTTGGTACGATTTGTAGGTGGAAGACAAAGCGAGATTGGAACCAGTCTTAACGGAATTTTTCTTTGGCTTTAAAGTTACGGCCTTGGTCTTGGGCGGAATTCTCGTGATTGGCTTAACCGTAGGCTGCAATTTTGGCTTCAACGTTGGCGATCGTCTGATCAATGTGTTGCTAGGTTTCTTCGCTGTATCCGAAGGTTTGCTTACTCTTAGATTCTCTACAGAACTTCTAAATGACAATGGCTTGCAAATCTGGTCGTAACTCTTAGACTTGGAAAACTTTAATTCTTTCTTTTGCGTTTTATTACTCGACGCGTTAAACGGATGAATCGATTTGCTTTCTACACTGCTACGTTCACAAGTTGGAACATTAACGTTAAATTTAATGTCGGAACTTGCGATCGTTTTACGTACGGCTGCTTTCGATTCGTCTGTTGGTTCTTTGCTTTGTCGCGTCGTATCTTCCGTCGACTTTTCGGCTAATAACTTCGGGATTGCATCCGCGAACAATTCTAATCTTGGTGTCAGATCAACGGTATACAGTTCTTCCTTAGAATCGACCGCTTTTTTGTTATCCTTTGTCACAGGTACGATTCTAGGGGATACTTGATCCGTTCTCTCGGTAACTTCCTCGCACTCGTTCTTAACGCTGTTATTAACGTCCGGAGATTGTTTTTGTTCGCCACCGTGGCCGCTCGTGCCCGTCCCGATAATTTCATTTGTCCGAGGTAGTTCCTTCTCCAATATGTCGGAGATTTCCTTCTCGGGAAATTCAGGACTCTTGTCATTCGTGGTTTGCCCATCCAAAATGCATAATTTTTCGTCCGCGGGCCTCGAATTAGACTGCTTCGATTCTTGTTCCATTTTATTAGACTGCCCTTGCAAGAGTCTCAAAAAATGGGAAAAATCTTCCTGTCCAAAACTTGAACTACCCGACATACCGCCCTCCGCTTTTTCCTTGGACTTTCTCAGCAAATCTTCAAAAAAATCCTTATCTACATCCGTTATTTCTTTTTGCAAGTTATCCTTATCCGACTCCAGCTTTCTTGCACTTTTTAATTCTTCCGACTTGGAATGTCTTTCAATAGGATCGTCTAAATCAGAACTGCTCGACACCTCTACTTTCTGCTCTTCAAATTTTCTTCTCTGAAGTTCTAAAGATTTCGGAGCTTTCAGACCATTCAAATTTTCGTATATAACTTCAAATCCAGGACTACCGTCTCTCTTCTTTTCATTCTTTGGACTCTTTTTGATTTTCTCAGTCTCTTTGTGCACCTCCTCCTCTATCAGTTGAAATATATCAGCTTCTAATTGTCTAACCCTGCTAAAGCTTTCTACATCTTCCGGAATATTCTCAGGTACTAAGGTATCAGATTTTGATCCGCTTTTAGATAGACTATTACTATTCTTTCTTACGAGTTTCTCAGCCTCCTCTAATAGTTCTTCCACCGATTTCTCCTCCTCCGTAGGATTTTTGGCAGAGCTCCGAGACTTTGAACGATCTGTAGCTGAATTAGGACTAAGAGCCCCAGCTATCTTGCTCATTTCTTCTAAAATACTACCTATGTCCTCGTCGGTTGCATCTGCATCAAACAACGAAAATTCTAATCCAGGATCTAAATTAGAAACTATGTACAAAAACTCCACCATCCGTTCAGCTTTCGATACTTACTTTCAAAATCAGAGGGATATTTATCGAACGCAGCAGATGCCAGAATGTCGCACAAAGTGTCATCCCTGTCTTTCGTCTCAACTTCGCTCTTATGCATAGCCTACGCAGAACAAAGGAACAAATTATAGATAAATACATCTTATTAGTTATTTAAATACGTATCCTACGGTCGATACGATAGTCGTAATTACTTTGCACATCTTCTCCTTTTCAAGGAATTCTTTCATCGAGGAACTAACATCTGGGGAAGGGTATGGAGATTGCTTCGTTTTCACGTCTATTGGAACAGCACGAGAAATATCCAGCCAAGTATCCGGCTTCTTCGGCCACCGTTTCTCCTCTTCGTGCTTATCGTCTGGCTCCGATCTCTTAACAACCGCCTTAGGTTTTTCTTTTATTCTAATTGAATTCTCTCCTACGCTAAGGCTAATGGACGTACCCAGAGTATCATCTTCGGTGGAGATCAACTGTTGATGAATTAATACGATCTTAATCAACGCAAACGAATACAAAACTCGACGTATTTTAATCTCTTAGTTTGAATATATCGCATTAACCGGCACGAATTTGCTGATAGATCGTCCAAAACGACCAAACCGTCGTGGAACGTCTTTTGGAAAGTAAAATAGGTTAACACGACTAGAGAGAGGTATTCTAAACACTTACATCCTCATAACGAGGGGACTTGCGAGGGTTCGAAGACATTCGGATTTTTCACTAATAACACCTCTGAAGAACGTAATCCAAATAATAAATCATCTTTTCGAAGTCGTTTGACACTTGGCGTACTTTTTGTTTGTTTGATAATTTTAGTTCGCTCGATGGCCGTCTCGCAGCGACCTCACCTATCCAATAACGTGAAGTACTTTTTAAATTTCGAGACGACAAAAAGAGAGAAAGAGAGGATAAATACGCAACGTTTACGACGAACGAAATAAATAAGTTACAAGGAGATAACAGGGCAGCGATTAATAGAAAAATACGTTTTACCGCTCTCTATTTAGAATTTATTTCCTTTTTATCGTTGTGCAATGATCGCAACTTTTTAATCATTAAATTGTTAGGCAATTGTAGAGAACATTTCACATTTGATAAAGAATTCTGTACAAAGGGACGACGAGTGCATTTAATATCCAATAACGATGAATAATAGAATCAAAGTTTAACAACAATTTTAGCGTAGAAAGCCGTTAAACATTATCCACGATCGTTCCGCGTAAATCCAACGATCATCGTTCTTCCTAACAGGTACCACCAGCGGTATCACGTTGTCGATCGTAACGCAAATAACATAACGCAAAATGATACACGCGTTCGCATACATACATGTTCGTTCGATCGATGTTAACGATTACGAAAACTGGCATTTATCGCGCTATGAGAGCAAGACGCGAAATAAAAAAAGAGACGAGTTAATTACATACAAGATGAATACAAACCTAACATCTTTTCCAACTACATATCACAATTTCCTGTATATGAATATCTAATATCTGTTAAAATATATGTGTGTGTGTGTGTGTGTGTGTGTATATATATATATTTATATTTATATATATTTATATATTCTATATGAAATATTGATCATATATGATATATTCTATATGAAAAGATATACATATATATATATATATACATAATATATCATCTTATTTTAAATTACGAAGGCGATCAGTGAATCCTTTATCTACATAAATTCTTTATTATACCGTATATTATTATTAATACCGTATACATTTTCCTTCATAAAAATAGTATTTTACGATTAAAAAAAAAAAAAAAAAAAGTATGTATATGTATGTGTATGTACGTATATGTGTATATTTATGATCAATTATCAACAAAATCTATGTAATCATGGCCGTGTGGTTGGTATAACAACGAATACAAGCAACGTGACCGACTGCTCGAAGGCTTAAAAAATAAAGATTTACGCGATGTCACGTTACCGGCGATTTCGTAGAATGATCAATGTCCATAGCACACGTGCAGTTTGAATAATTCTTTGTTAGCGAAACTCGTGTTACATTCGTCGCAGTAGTGCTTGATATCTAGAACCTTCATCGCGGCGGACATTTTGCTTGCGACACTACCTCTGATTGCCTTCATTAAAGCTTTACCAGACGTTTTATTTCTGTGCATAAAATTTCGAAAACTTCTTCGTAATTTCTTAATCGACGCATTCGTGCTATCGGGTTTTCGTATCTTACCATTTCTCAGACAAACGTCTTGACTTCTCAAATATCTCGTCGAATAATTTATCCCGGCGATCCGATGCAAACCGACTTTCCCCGACTTGAATTTATCCTTGGGTAGATCTCGCAATGATCTCCATTTTGCTATACTAAAATTATCGCAATTAACTCTATCGTTTCGTACGTTTACGTTATAATTGTTAGGCAGTGCATCGATCTCATCGGTTAGGGATAACATAGCGACCGATACCGAGCCGTCCGCTACCGGATCCTCCACATCCGACAGCCGTTCCGTCTTAATATCCGATTTTACTTTGTTTTTCATTCGTTTCGGCATCTCTTTCAACGGTAATTTTAATTTGCTCGCAATATTCCGAACTTTCGTCATATCCGCCCGATGTTGATCACTCCGCGACCTTTGCTTCTTATTCTCGGATCTGCAATACTTGCGTATTGGTTCTCTGTAATCAACGGTCCCTTTTCTCGGCCTTAAGACGCGTCCTTCGAAATCGAATTTCTCTATCTTAATCTGCGACACGTCGAATTCCCGAGTGGCTGACGGTTTTGTCCACCTATTCCTATTCCCATTGTTCAACGACGAACAATTGGAAAGCTTTTTCCTAATTTCCGCGTAATCTACAGAACCTTTTCTAGGCCTCAAATTACGAACTATCGCGTCTTTCGAAGTTTCTTTTCTCCCGCTGCTAGATTTATCCGTCGATCGGCTGAAATTCGAAAATGTAGTTCTTCGCGTATCCTTAACCTCGTTGACGAGCTTAACTAAATTTGATCGTCCCTTGAGCGCTTCACGCGCCAACAAATTCCCCTGTACAGCTCGCGATACGTTAGCGCAGCCGTCGTTGTCCTGCCTCATGGCGTTTATTCTGCTACACCTCGATATTTCGTTCTCGTAGTTCGTAGATACAGTTTCATTGCTTTGGTCCGCTTTATCACAGTAACAACCGCAACGCGCATACGAAGTATACGTTATACGATCGGCAATATTATCGGATTGAACACTCTTCACCGGATATGTTACCGAACTCATCGAATTTATGTAGTCGTTATCGTCGTACAGGTCGTAATCCGGTGGCTCTACTTTGATCTTGATGTTTTCTATATGCACCATCGGCACGCCGACTCTCTCCTTCGAGTCCTCCTTTCGCATCCATGATAACTGATTCTTCAAACCCGCGTCTGTCTTCAGACAGTCCATGTAGAATTTGTGAAACTCCTCTAGCTTGTAACTGCACCGATGACACATGTGCTTCGGCAACAGGTCCATTTCGTGCACCTGCAGGATACACAGCCGATGCGAATGCGAGTGTTTGTTAAGTTCACGTGGTCGCTTATAGGAAACGAGGTGGGGGACACGCTACACGTGGTCTACAAATACGCGGAGGAAGTTAAAGGGCGAGAAATTCAAGGGGATCCACGTTCCATTCTTTACCATGTATAAAATCATAAAGAAACGTTTTGTACGATATAAAAATGGCATTGAACTGTACGACATTGTTGGAATAACAGCTTTTTTAAATGTGCAATAACAATTCGATTAGTTTCGCTCAAACGATTAGTTGCGTTTTCTATTGGAGAAAAACAAGAAAAAAAAAAAAAAAAAGAAAAAAAAAAAAAAGACACGCGTACGGTATCTCTCTTCCTATTTATACAATAATATTCTTGTTAAAATCGTTGGAATACGAGTTACGCGTATTTATATATTATATTTAATTCTCTTAAATTATCACGCGCTCTAAACTAATAGAAGCTAACAGGCACGATGATCTAAAGCAATATCTGTTTCCACGACGGAATATTCCCTATTTTCGATATCTAAGGGAAATTCTACTTTGAAATGGTTCGTTTTAAACTCGTGATTTTATCAATAATAACGAGTCGAAAGAAACGATTACGATTTAAAGTTATGCAATACGTTAAAAGTGTTTATGAGGCTCATTGGCGCGAAGTAACAATAACCTCACTTTTAGTATCATAAATACAAGCAACAAACCTATTTGCGGAAAAGTTTCAACTTTTAGCGAACGTAATCCAACCGGTTAGAAAGATACGTGGAAAAATACGCGTGTGGATCTGGTACACGAATGAATTTTCGTTAAAAGGAAACATTGTTGCGTTTTGATAATAGATATTGTGGCAAAAAGGTGGTTTAGGAGGGGGCGTGAATGATGTCAGGAAAGAGAAGCCAAGTACATACATACTCACACGGTACACGTGAAATTCATAACGAAACGATACGAACGTAGAAGGGAGAAGAGTGATATGACACGTACCATGATCGGGAGAATGGCGTTGATTTTCTTCACGTGGTTCTCATTCTTGTCAAAAATGTTAATCGAGATACCGGATTGCTTGCCGCAAAGGCGGCAGACGCGACTAGATTCGAGGGTCTCCATAACGGTATAGGGAGAATTAATTTGTCCGGGAGAATGTCGCGAGTGGCGAGCGAGTCTCTTCTATCCTTGTCGTGATCGCCTCAAGGAGAGCTTTCGCGGCACCCTGTGACCGCGCTTCGCGGGTAATCCCCAAAAGCCCCGCAGAGCGCGAACTTTCTTCTGCGGCCCAACCGCCGCCAGCGTACAATTCTGCGTCACGTTTCACCGTCGGGGTTCGCGCAAACGCGAACCTTCGCAAGTGCTGCTAACTCGACGACAAGTTGTGATCGACCGGTACCGCCTCTCGAAACCTCCTACCGGCGGACGAAAAATCACCTGACTTCTCCCTCGACGCCTGTCACCACGGTATCGCCGCGCTCTTACGATTGAACGACAGGATCCGTTTATTGCTCTCTCCGTTCGCTCCAGAGAGCAGATCAATTTCAATCGATCCACCACCCACAGAAGTCGGGCAAACGGAGTTCGCCTTTTTCGTCGACGAATCGCAGCTTACTGACATCTGTCGGAGCTTCCGGTATACGCGTATTACACGGGGCGCGACCTACGTGTCGGTAATGTCGCACGATCAAACTGCGTTCTAACCTTTTGACGAGCGCGAGTGACACAGAGTGGTGACAACTTTGTTGGGAATTATTGGAGTTGATTCGAGCTCGGGATGGAGAATGAGAATGCAAACAATGAGAAATCGTCGGCGGATAAACATGCCGAGAGAATGAAACGCTTGCGGGAACTGCACGCGAAAAGGGTCGGTAATGGAACAGAGTAATTCCACCTTAACCTGTAATTCGAATTTATCTCTTCTTCGTTTTCGAACGTAGCCGTCTCTTACAGAATGTTGATTTCGTAGAACGAGGCCAGACAGCAGAATCACAAAGAAGTTATAGAGGAAGATAAAAGGAACAAGCTTCCTTCGAACTGGGAATCGCGTAAAAGGCAAGCCGAATGGATCGTTCAAGACGAAGCCGCGAGAAAAGTTGCTCAAGAGAAGGTAACCTATAAAAAAGAAAAAAGAAAAAAGAAAAAAGAACAATTTACAGGGTGTACGTTGTAGGATGTGTCGATCAAATTTGTATGTACGGTGCATTTTATAGGGGGAAGACTACGAGAGAACAAAGTTACTTCACATTGATGCGACGGAAGCGGAACGTATAGCGAGAAAGAAAAAAAATAGAAAGAATCCGGATCCAGGTTTTTCAGACTACGAACAAGCAGCTATTCGGCAATACAACAGGCTGGTAAAAAATATCAAACCAAACATGGATTCGTACGACGAGGCTAAAGAAAAATTAGGCCCGGCCTTTTACGGAGATAGAAACACTATATTACACGGTCTTCACGATGATAAGAAAGAAGCTGTTGACAAAATGGTGGAAGACCTGGAGAAACAGTTAGTATTTAACGGCCTAATGTTTATTACATCGTCGTCGTATCGTCGTTCTCCTGTCTTTGTTTTCAGGATCGCAAAGAGAGAGAGGTATAGCAGAAGAAGAATGCACAATGACGACGCTGATATCGATTACATCAACGAACGCAATGCCAAATTCAACCAAAAGTTAGAGAGGTTCTATGGGGAATATACGCGCGAAACGAAGCTAAACTTGGAACGGGGCACAGCTATATAATAAGTGAATATCATCACGCTAAAGGACTTACTACAAATATCTTGTATTTTAAATAGTATTTCAAAACTCATACAAATAGAAGTCAGACTACCGATAAGTCGTTGATCATTTAGTAATCAGACGTGAGAATGGTACATTTTGCGGCACGGTGTATTCCAATCTTAAATCTGAATCCACTGTTATCAAAAATCGAGTTATTTAAATCTCTGTTCTCCTTTCCCGATCTGTTGGCTGCTACTTTTTATTTAACTTAAATAATGATTTTATATACAGGTTTTCACGTTTCTAACGCAGTTCACATCATACCACCCAACTATGCACTATCCCTGAAAAGAAGCATACATTTCTTGATATCTTTAGTCTCGTAGCAGAAATCGCAACCGTGAAAGATAAAAACGAAGGGAAAATATACTCACGGCTCGGGGAGAAGTTGTGATGATGTGTAACTCGTATATGAATATCTTGAGTTTCGCCTACAAATCGTACATTATACATTTATGACTGGTATTCATCTACGGATAATCTTATTTTCGCAACATAATTTTACTTAACGTTTAAGTATGTCAGTTACTTACCGATTTACGATTACCGACTCGTCGAAACGATTAAGCAGGTTAAACTATTAATAATTAGGGAAAAAATAGACACTGTAACATACGCTAAATTAAACATGCCTCGGGTTAGGATCGATTCGAATTTTTAAGCGGGTTTATCTGAAATAAAAAAGAAATAAAAAAAAAAAAAAAAAGAAAAGAAAAAAAGAGAAGAAAGAGGATAGCGCACGTCCATGCGTTACGTTTAAGTGCGTCGTATAGTCATGTTTTATTGATGTCACATCGAATGGTTGCGGTGGTCGTAAAACGATCTTTTCGCTTACGAGCAAATATTTTACAATAGGAAACGTCGCCTCTTGTAACACATTCGATCAGATCACAGGGACGTCGCGTACATCTCCGGCGTTTCACAAAATATCATTGCTCGAAACAGATTCGTCAATTCGCAAAAATGTCATAGCAAAAACGGGACATGCTGTTAAGGTACTGGATTTTACTTTCCCAGGGGTGGTGGAGGCGGCGGAGATGGCGAATCGATGTTCAAGCGTGTTAACGAGGCCGTAAGGTCGTCTATCGATTTTCCAGAAGTCGTACCTGTGTTTCCGTGATCCAACAGCCTCGGCATGTCGCACTGCTCGCATTTATTCATCAATGGATGATTGTCGAAGGTGCACATTCTACAGACCCAAGAAGGTCCGTCTCGTTCCTCTCTATCAACGTTGTTACCGCTCGGTTCCGGATGCCAGGCGGGTGGCTGACTCGGCAGAGGCGGTGGATCGGCGCTGACAGACCTCGATGGTAGGGGCTGACCCGTGTAAATACGCTGATAAAACTTTTCGTTCGTTTCGCCCAAAGGTACTGTGAAAATGAAGGAAAGAAGGGAATTTTGTATCGGGAAGAGCGAGAAGGGTAAGTAAAGCGTCGCTGGCAGTAAAATCATTACCTCTCGGGTCAGACCACTGATCTACCTCATCCGCGAGTCTGTCGCATTCAACTTGTAGCTGATAGATCTCGCTCCTCAATTTTTTCTTCAGTTCCTGCAAAGTGGCGGTTAGATAACGTGATTTTATTTACGCTGGACGTTCTAATGGCGCGTTAAACGAGCGAATGCCCGATACAGAGCATACCTGAGGAGGCATCGAAGAATCAAAGGGCCTCGCGAGTGACTGCAATTCTTTCTTCATAGCTTCGAGTCGTCCTTTCTCGGCTCTCAATTCCCTGGCGAGTCTATCCTTTCTCGCTAACTGCTCGGCGACCAATTCCCTTTGATGCTCCGCCACTGCGTCCCAATCAACGATCGAATAATTAACTGATTGTATCGGATAAAAGACAAATAGATAGATGTAATCAGTAGGCGGAACAAGAAGCTGTTTGATTAAAGAATAGCGCGTTTGTTATCGGGGATTCACGACTAGTTGTACAAATGTACGTTTATACGCGTTGTAACCAAGCACGAACTGCATCCGTACAAATTAGCCTCGGCCCCTGTCGACATATTATTTCACCGCGTGCGAACGATTAAAGGGGAAAGACGAAACGCGAATCGTAGCGTTCGGGAAACGCGTCAACATGGAGGCGCGAGGCTGCTCGTGAGAGGGAAGAGCGGATCAGGTGGTCCACGTAGAGTAACCGCAAGCGTGGCTATGTATAGACGGAGCGTGGGGTCAGGAATGCGTAAATATCGTTCTCGGTGTTACATGCGTGGGCGTAGCATGTGCGACGGAGTGGTTTTCGCAGGTAAATATACGTGTACGCGATTCCTATAATACGAGAATTGGGAAAACAAAGCGAGCCGCCTTTATGGTATCGGCGGCGAGCGCATATATGGCGAAAAATGAAAATAGTCCCGGCCGAAAGGTTATTTTCAAGGCTCGGCAAGAAATGCCGCCACGGCGGAGGACTTCACCTTGATTCAACGGCGATCGATTCTGATCAGAATTGGCCGGTATTCGTTCGCCAATGGGACTGGAGGGCGGCGAGGTCGTGGTCGGTGCTGACGGTGTTGTCGGAAGGCTAATGGAGGGGGCGATGTTCGTCGTGGATGGTACAGAAGGTGTGGTTGGGGCGCTCATTGTCGTCGTGGGCCTCGGTAACTGACTAGGTGGTCCTGCTGGAAGACCTGCAACTTTCACGCTTTAGTCAGACGATTCGATCTCTCTGGATTGTTCGCCTCGAGCCAAGGTCACAATCGTTGCTCGGTCTGAGAACTCGGCCGACGGTTGCACTCGGTACGACAGATGCGAAAGAATCGACGAAAGTATATAGAAATATAGAAATATAGAAATATAGAAATATAGAAATATAGAAATATAGAAATATAGAAATACAGAAATACAGACCTGGTGGTCTCTGAGGACCGGTTTGTACCGGCGGTATCAAGCTGTTGGGCCTGATAGGGCCCATCGGAGGTCTGATTCTCGCAGCCGCCACACCGCCAACGGCTCCCGCGCCGATGCTAATCTGAAGACGGCTTTGAAAGCCCCGGGGATCCAGGGAGGAGCTCGAGTAAGTCAGGCTCGAGCCCTGTGATCTGATGTCGATCGGAGGCTGCGGTTCCGAGGATGGCGGCCTCAGCGTCAGACTAACCGAGGTGTAGCTTCGCGTGTGATCGATCTGCGGGCCCGTGTTCTCCACGTTGAGCAACGGCTCGGCGTAATGAGTCCGTGGATCGAGCAGCAGATCGCTTCGTTTACAGGCACCGGCGATCGTAGGCACCGTTCGAAAGTCTAAAAACGGTGGTCGGTGGAAATAAAAAAATAAAAAGAAAATGGGTGTACCGTTAAGAGTAAGTAACGAGCGAAGGTGGAATAAATGAGGCGATCGACGGTACGACGTGCAAAATAAAAAAGAAGTCGACGGTACGGTAACCACCGTAACAAGGGTTAAACGTTTTCGTTCGACTAAACAGGCAAACAGGATCTCCGTCGCACAGGGCCACGGCGTCGCATCGCGCTCGTTGCGATCAAAATTGAATTCGCTGGCATCGCTGCACCCGCAAACGAACCCGTTTAACTCTTCCTCCCAATATACCAAGTCGGAATATAATAAGCGCGAAGCTGCTGAAATCTAGAGACGTGATCGACGCAGACTACGTACACTTTGCGACAACGTTGCGATCTACATGCTTCTTGTTACTTTGTCGTATCAAAGATAAGGAATTGGAAATACATGACGAGTATCCGCCGCTATTCACCGTAAATGGTCTATCATTCTATTATGTGACATTACGTTATTCCGATCGTTCGTTTCGATTTGCCCCGTCGCTCGGCTAATGAAAACCTCAGGTAGATGCGTACCGCGATTGCCAGCAGGGCTGCAGGCAACGTTCACGTTCAGCTCGAATCCGGCTGGCTCGTTTCCCGCGTTCTGGACTTTGTTAAGGCAGTTCGCGTCGCTCGGTCCGGTGCAATCGTCGAAGAAACCGTGCGACGCGGTCGTGCAAACGGCAGGCGCCGAAGAAGGGGTGCTGACCGAGTCAGCGGCTATCGGCGACGAGGCCGATATCGCGGCTGCTCGCGTGCAGCTGACGGGACACCGCCGTGCCATACCAATGTCCAGCGAGGCTGGTCTGTGTGGTCGCGTATTGTTGTTCGTGCTGTTGCTGTTGCTGGCGCGTTGCAATTGGCTCATCGTGCAGAAACGTTGCTGCTGCGTGGCCGGGTGGTTTGCTCGTTGATGATGTTGATGTTGATGTTGATGTTGCTGTTGCTGTTGTTGCTGCTGTTGCTGGAGGATGGCGCAAAGTGCCGCCGGTGGGAACGCGCCCGGAGACTGACGTGACTCTTGAGTGGCACGAAGGCTTCTCGCGCATGTCTCCCGATCGTGGCTATTCTGCAACGCACAGATGCACCTTGGGTCAGCCGATTTCCGGTCATCGCGCGCGAGCCCGCTGGCAGGGCGTTTCAAAATGTTATCTTTCCTTTTTCTTTCTTTCCTTTTTTGTTTTTTTGTTTTTTTGTTTTTTGTTTGCTTCTCGACTGGAAAATTGTCTTGCCTCTGCTGGATGATCCTAACGTACGATGTTACACGTTGCTGGCAGATTCGTCGATTAGACGTCTAAGGCCGAAGGGGTTAACCGTTTGCGGTCCGATTGGGTTACCCAGTTACGAACGACGGGTTTGCATCTGCTTTTCAGTTTCACGATAGACCGCAAAGGGTTAAACAGTGCCAGCCCCCGCCTATCCTCGATACTTTCGCGGATAGCGTGAAATTCTGTGACTTTCTAGTCTATTCGTACCCGACAAAACGTTGAAAACCTCCGCACGTTACTGGCATGTAACGACGCCCTCCTTAGTCATCGCTCGCACTTATCTAGTGCATTTTCACCTTTTAAGCAGATATTGCGTTATACAGGCAACGAAATGCGCGCTGTCGAAAATAACGATTAGACATTTTCGATTGAACAAAGGTACGCAAAAATGGCGCCAAACGAAAGAAAAAGGAAAGAAGAAAGGAAAAAAAAAAAAAAAAGAAAAGAGAAAGAAAGAGAAAGAAGAGTGATAAAACTTGGTTTCGACATCGTCGACAACGTTTGAACTAAGGAGAGCAGAGTACCCCGCAGCGATTGGAAAGACGACGATTGTTGCGGTGACTGGAAAAAAAGAAAGAAAAAAAAAACCCCAACGCGGATACAAGACGTTATATTACTGTTTAGTGCGGTCAATGTTTGCTGATTAAGAGACATCTTCCGAATGCGCAATTAGAATGGAGAAAAAGAAAGGGAAAAAAGAAAGGGAGAAGAAAGAACAGTAAAGAAAACCAAATGGCCAACACAAAGGACGTCTATACACACAGGTTCCACGCTCGTGCAATGAGAGAGGAGAGAAATTCTGTGCCGTTAATTTGCAATGCCAGTGATTATGGTATACTCGTGGTGTACGCGTATGGTTAGTCGTTATTGCGACGATCGTTTTAGCCATGACGGATGAGCGATAAGAACAAATCTCTGTAAAGTGGTTTACGAGGCACACCGTGTGCACACTCGAGGAGCCCATCTCGGAAAACTCGATCCAGCGTCACGTATTTGACAGCGGTGGCAGGCAACGACGTCGTATCTCACCAAACTCTCTTCGTTACGGCACCGTAGATCGAATTTTCCGAGTGACCAGCATAGGAGCAGAATATCTGGCGGACAAAGAGCACCTATACCTGGGCGATGCACTGGGAAACGACGTGATCAGGGAGCGCAGGGAACTGCTGCTTCAGCTCATGGAACAGCTGCATGATAGCGATGTTAGAGCAATGGCACTCCCCCATCGTGGGCCCCCATCCTCCTGGCAGGCCTACCTGTGGGTGCCAGGGTCTCTCGTTACACCATCCTTTGATCGAGTATGATTGGTCGAAAGAACGAATACGCCCACGGCTAATACGAACTATCGTGTGGTTACCGTCGGTCGATGGAGACAGAGCGCGAGATGCTGCAGCAGACGAACGGAACGAGAGCGAGAGAAGCAGGAATTCGGCAAGATGGTCGAAATTTTGTAGTTTAGTGGATAAACGATTTGGATGGCCTCCAAATACGACGTTTCGCGCAGTTTCGTGTCGGTGCGCGAAAGTGTTTCAAATTATTCAACCACGGATGAGCGGACGGGGATGCGATTAATGAAGACAAAGTCGTGAGAAAATGAAAAGGAAAAGACCGTGGAACCTGCACGGGGCAAATCGTTTCGCTTGTTACAGGCGCGCTGAAATATCGCACGATCGTGCGTTACGGCCTCTTAATTATAACGAAGGTCGCGCCGAACTTTGACCAGTGAACGCCACTCCTCTCATCTTCGCTAATCTTCCTGCTAACGGGACGACCGTAAAAATCGTTGCATCGTGTCGTTGTTTCTATCGTTTCGACCACGCTCGTAACGTGTCCCTCGGCCGCGACTCGGATACTTTTTACCGCGGCAAAAGGAAGAAACGTACGAAACAGCGTGTTCGCCTTTCGCGACGCGACGCGACACGACGTTCTTTATTTAAACCTGCGACTGTTTGACCCATTTTTCAAGAGAAACGAAAATCGCATGAATTCGTCTATAGCTGCCTACTCGGTGTTCCATGGAAATCTTATCATTTTTCTAAAACTCTTTTATTTTCTGCTTCGCTTTCGATCTATGCTATCGTATCGTATCGTATAATACGCGGCAATCCGATTTCAATTCTTTCGCAACTACATTCGTCGCCGATTTTTTTTTAATAAATCTAGAGTACGACGGAGACCAGGTTCGTACGCGTTTGCGATGTTCGCGGTTCCATTTGAACGGGGAACTACGTTCCGCGTCTCGACAACGTTTCGTGGCTCGATAACTTCGATACACCCGTTACGTTACGGAATTGGCAGCGAACAGAGAAACGGTGGACACCTGTGCCGCGTGGCACGTAGGAGTGCCACATAATTAGCCGGCACTGCGCGTGCCACGCTCCCACGCGTATACGCATGCGCCTATGCTGCTGCGATCCTCCTTGCATCGCATCGTCGTATCGAGAAACTTGCAACTTTTATCACAGTTATCCCAAACGAAGTAGACAGTTAGTTGGAAAAATTCACTTTCTAGCAATTTCGATTCTACCGTCGACTCCCTTCTCGTATAAATCGGCAAAAGTTACGAGACAGATATTTCAATCTCGACCACATGCTCTATTCGCATCGAAATTCGACGATCGTTTACGAGTCACGGTTACAATCGTGAGACTTTAGAAATCGACGTACCATCCGATTCGTAGCTACTCTTGCTCATTTTTGCGTCTAGATGCGTTCACGTCTAGATCCGTAGAACCGAAAATCCACAAAAATCCCCCCGAAAAAAGAGTAAAGAAGGTGGGCGGGGGGGGAAAGGGAAGGAGAGAGAGAGAGAGAGAGAGAGAGAGAGAGAAGCGAGCACAGGGTCGTTCGGTCGATCGGAAGAAACTAAGAGGTTAGAAGCTGTACGCGTGCAATTCGCGTACTTGGCACCGGGCCACGGGAGAGAATAAAACGCTAGATAGAATTAATAATTCGGCTCTCTTTCTTCCGTCGCCTCGCACCTGGCAGGCCCCGGCGGTGTGTCAGGTGAGCGAGGCATCGATCAGAGGGAAAACTGTTTATTGGCACGTAGCCCTGCGTTCGGGCCACTGGTCAGAGAGCGTTCGACCTAACCGGCGTGTCTTCTTTTAAACGCCGCTACTTTCTAACGCTCGCGCACGCGGCTTTGCCGACCGTGTCCCGGATCAAACGACGAACCGTAACGTTTTAAAATCTCACGATCCGACGCGTACCTCGTCAACGAGATCGAAGCACGCAACGTCATACAGAACTGATGCAAATAAAATCAAATATATTCGCAATGAGATATTCCATTCGCGCGTCGACGTTACAAAATAGCAATAGCCTTTTATCGTTCTTTTACCCAGCGTATTCCCGTTTCTACGGTATAAAGTTAGAGTCGTAAACTTGTTGGAGTTACTTTCGCGCCACTCTGTATCCGTCTGAATCTGTCACAGGCAGTTTTTACCGGTCCTACTGGCGATGCCTGCCAAACGGTCGGCCGTTCGACACACAAATGACGAAAATGCGAATAAACGTGCGTGGGCAGATACTCGACGCGGAAACGTAACAGCGAATCGAATTCGTGGAAATCTCTGCCGAACTCGCGTCCCTCTGCCAAACAGAATCCTGCGAAACAAGCGAAATAAGCGACACGCGCGGTTAGACTCGATCCGATGGATACGACGGTTTCGCGGTGTTGTTGCTTATATTTTGCCCACGGTCTGACAGCAAGGGAGAAGCATGTTTTAATCGCACCAGACACGCAGGATGTTTCTATCAGTGACACAGAGGGGATTTTAAGAACGGGCGGAGGGCGAGGGGGAGGGGGAGGGGGAGGGGGAGGGGGAGGGGACGACGGCGAGAACGCCGTTCGTCGGGACAGGCGAAAAAGGAAAAGCGGAATTCCAACGTGCCGGGAAGATATTTGTGTCATGAAATACCCAGGAGACACAGCGTGGCCGTTTTCGTCTACTCCTGGCAATGCGGGGAAAAGCGAATTCCACGGGTATTTTCACGCATTTCCAGTAATTTTCAACGTTACTCTTTAAACTGTCCGATTCTTTCGGCCTAGTTTCGCCATGCTTCGAAAACCTTTCGATAACTTTGCTCGAACGTCGCTCTGCCAAACGATTCGTTCCTCTTCGTCCTATAACCGTAACGTACATGTAAATTAATGAAACGAAGCTCTGCGAACGAATGTCATACGCCGCGTGATCCAAACGCTCGAAGAAAAGAAAAACGATATCGTAACACGATAACGTTAAACTGTACGAAATGCAGGAAATTATTCTGTTTATGTCGAAGTCGACACCTGTTGCTTCGTAAAGCCGCGCGCACCCATCGGCCGGAAGTAACGCGCCTACCAATGAATGTACGTTAAGAAAACGCGGCGAATCTCTCTAACGATAGAATAATATCAGCGATAATTGATATTGTTCGCGAGAAGAAAGACCGGCAGGTCTCCTCCGCTAGTATAATTATTTACGCAAACTACTCGGCATCGGCGCGATAACTCGCCGTTTTACGCGCAATATTTCGAAACTGCGTGAAACAGCGGGGCAATATCACGGCCAAGCGAAACCACAGCAAGGAAAAACGAAGAAAAATGCGTGGAGCCTAACGGCAGACAAAAATAAGGAACCAAGAATAATAATTGACGGGGACGCGACGCTAACGTTAAGCAGAGCTACGATAAGTTACGCCTCGAGGCAAAAATATACGCTATCCTGAAAATAATGTTACACATTTTTCCCGTAGAAAAACGTCAGTCGGCGTTGACCACGCGTGTTGTAAACCTTTCGACCAAGAGAGCGAAGACTGGTCGACGACTGCCGCACGATTCCACGGTGATTCGTCCGACGGATGTATTACAGATTACTATATATATTTATTATTCGTCAAGGTAGAAGCGACGACACAGACGGAGACGCCGATAGTCGTCGACAGTACGAACGTGACTTTAAACAGCGTACGCTCGATACGACGCCAACTCCCTTTACGATAATTCACGTGCATCCGTAAAGCTCGTTATTGATTCTCTAAACAGCTTTTTCACGCTATTATAAATATCGTTGACCTTTAAATTCTGTTTCCGCGTGTGCCAAAAAGTTTGAACGTAGACCTTTCGGTTGGAACGCCTCGATGATCCGCACAGGTTATCGAATAATTAACATCGAAAAATTCTATCGAATTCGAAAATATGGACGGTAATTAACGAACAGTTACATAACTCGAAGTATATGGGAAATCGTTGGACAAAGTATTGGCCAAAGTTTATTATCCCTGGGATACGTATTTGCGAGTAAAATACATACATACGGTGTTTACCGTCGTAATGGCCGCTCGGAACAACGCTTTCTAACTGATTAGCGTAGTTTTTAAATCGAGAGGCAGGTCGGAGCAGCTAAAATCGTCGGCGAAGATCAGAATTCGTAGCACCGATCGACCCTGGTTCCTCTTATGTCTATGACACGCTTGACAAAATAGAACTATAAAGATCCTCCGCTTTTGAAAATACCAATAGCTGGCCGAAAGGAGCAACGACATTTCCTTCTTTGAATACGAGATAAAGAAAGATGGATTCGCAGATGGACACTGTACGTAAATAGAAGAACCGCGATAATATATAGAAATAGAAGTCTGATGAAAAACAGTTAACGAGACGCGTGTTACATCGGTCGATAAGAAGATCGACATCAGACTACCGATATTAAACTTATATACGTCGGGCAAAGTATAAAAATGACTATTTCGCTGTTTCATCTATCGTCTACTCGTCGGTCGGTATCCATCGATAGAAATCCGTCGTTAACGTATTATCGTAGTTTCCAACACGTTCGCACGTAAATATATTTCGTAAATATATCGCGTGAAGTAAATGCAATTAGAAATTCATTCTATACTTCCCCCACTTCGTTTCCGTTCATTTTACCCTTTCCACGGTGCGGATATCGCAAAATTTTGTATAACCCAAGAACTTGTCACGGTCCATTTGAATTTCAATCGTACCATCTCAACGTACAATCCGGTTTGAAATCGTAAGCTTGAAACTCACCGGACGGCAACCATTGGAAGTGTCCAACGAACGAGGAATCGGTTAACAGCTCACTTTCAGCACTCGACAAATACACTCGGTAAACGCCGCGATTTTATACATTCGTTGCAAAGTGAAATTTCAACTGCCACTGTATAGACACGCGGATAACGGTAACTTTTCTCTCGTTCTTCGATATTTTAAAGCACGAACAAGCGGCGACCGTCCGCCGAGACCACTGATCAGCTGTGCACTGCGTACCGAAACTACATTGATCAACAGAAAAACCACATATGCTTTCAAGTACATTTTATTTAGAAAAATACCTCGATGCGTTCGAAATATTTCCGCCCGACTAATTATTTACCCATTCTCGAAGATTCCAACGATAGTTTACGGTTTAAACGATGAAAATAAAAGGAGCTCTGTTGACTACATAGTCAAGATGGCCGCTCGCGCAGCAAGTGCTTCCCTATTTATGAATGGAAAACACGTCGTAATAGTCAGTCGCAATCACAAGCAAGGGGAATCCGCGTGCTATTTTAAAACTCGTGCCAGAATGGACCAGCGGTGTCGTTAAGGCAGAGAGAGAGAGAGAGAGAGGCGTACTTTTTCTCGCTTTTATCAGACTCGTTTTATCTACTCAACGTCTTTACGAAAACTCGATATTTCACGAATTCTTACCGATAAGAAATAAGACGAACAAACGCACCTACGAATCTAAAAGTCAATGTAGATATTAATATATTCGTTTCTACAAGTGTAAACCAAAATAGTACAATAGCAGTAATAATAACGATTTACGATACAATGGTAATAATACAATTACGAATACAAAGTACCGAGTTTGTTAACGTCGTCGAACGATATCAATCGAAAAATACGCGCTGTTTCCAAACGACGAGTTTCTTTTTTTTTTTTTTTTTTTTTTCAATTTTTACAAAGTCAGCATCTGCAAGCAAGTTGAAATTCGTTATAACGTAGAGGTTGGAAGAAACGTATGCACTACGATTTCCTAGGATTCCGTTGTATATAGAAAAAATACCTTGGAAGCAAGCGTTCAGAGCTTTGATATTATACGTGGTACGTGAGACTAGAATATCTTTTCTTACATTCAGACAGCTTGATACAATGAAGGATTATAATGGTCAATGCGGATGGCTGTTGAAGAATAACCATCGATAAGTCAATTTATTGATTAGTCGTTAGATGCGTGATAAATACAATACGGATTTTAAAGAAAGAAAGAAAGAAAGAAAGAAAGAAAGAAAGAACAGAAGAACGAAAGAAAGAAAAAAAAAAAAGAGAGAAGAAACAATAAAGAAATATATCGACCTAATCGATTGTTAATCGTAATTCAAATGCATACGTCCCTTTTGCATTTTCTACTTGCGTTAAGATCATTCGCCGTCGAAAGACGACGACGGAATACATCTAGTTTCTTTGCTCGAAGAAAGAAAAGAAAGGAAAAAAAAAAAAAAAAAAAAAAAAAAAAAAAAAAAAAAAAAAAAAAAAAAAAAAAAAAAAAAAAAAAAAAAAAAAAAAAAGAAAGAAGGAAAGGGGGGGGGGGCGGGGAGAACAAAAAATACATTAGCTTTGATCTAAAGTATACGTAAAAGATTAAAATGCCTTTTCTAAGAATAATGCTACTCGAACGAAGGTTACGTATGGTTTCGCATACGTAGCGGAGAAACAAGAAAAAGAAAATGGAAAGAAAGGAAAGGAAAATATCGTTGAAGTTTTCTGGATACGCTTACAGGTGGTTCTCGAAAGCCTTAATACATTCATATAAGTATCTTCTTCTGCCTGCTGCGGTAAAAAGAGCTACTTGTTCCGCATCAGTTTAGGCCATAAAAGCGTCGACGATAATTTGTCAAATATAGGTAGCAAAAGTGTTATATAAATCGGTGTAACGGGATCGGCGCGGTGAAACCTAGACGATGGAAATTTGTTCGCAAGAGTACTCGCGGACCCTGTATGATTTTTATAAATAACAACGGACTCCCGTTTTCCAAAGAAGATCTTTCCCAAGGAATCGTCCATCGGAAGAACCAAAACTCCGATCGAAAATGTATACAACTGTGTGCCACTATGTTCACACTGCTCGTGTCTACACCGCGATGTCGACGACTTTTCCGCGTCAAAGTAACGAGAGATCGTAGACCCGACGGCAGAGGTGCAGCCTAGTCGTCGTTGACCTCGATCGGAATACTAGTGGTGAATGTCGGGGTCTCTAGCTCTTCGTGCTTCTTCATTTTCATGCTCTGCAATAACACGATAACGTAACGCTGACAAGATGTTACGGAATAACAAGTAAAAAGGGAGGAAAAGGTGCCTGGTTGCTTTAGCGTATATCAGACCTGTTGTAACTTGTAATGGTTGATGATATCCTGATCGGCTGGGCAACTTTGTAAGAAGGCATCCAGCCTGTACATATGGTGCATATATCGCCAGAGATGCACCAAAGTTTCCGGAATCTCAAAGTCGGCAAAGTATTTGCCGGCCACCCTGATATGTTGCAGTCGTGGCATTAGTTCACAGTCGAAACAGCACATCGTGTCGCCTGTGAGGAAACGAGTACCCTTACGACCTAGATGCTCGTCGATTTTGCGCAAGTGTGCCATCAGGGACGACGATTTCGGATCTTTGTCCTTATCCTTCGCGTTCAGTAGTAACAGTTTCAATTTCTAGAACAAAAATAGCGCGTTTAAAAACCGCTTAGCGGCTGGTCTCGAGGCGAGAAAGTAGCGGTTTCTCGTAGCGTAGCGGCTTTAGCAGTTATACGTACGCTGAACAAGTTTTCAACGAGCGTAGCCACTTCTTTGTCTTGCACGAAGAGATTGTGTCCACCGGGAATGTTCTTCATTATGTGCCGTTCGATTTTCTCGTTTTCCAATATCGCGTCGCCGTTATCGATTAGAATCGGCGGCGGCGTTGCCTGGAAATTCGTACGGAAATCGGGCGGCGGTTTCTGCATGTCGACCGTGGTCACTTTTAGAGAGATCGTTTTCAACTCGGCGAGAAGATACAGATCCATAAAGTACTCCTGACAGAAGAGGCACGCACCCTTTCGGCGACCGTCGATCGTAGATGCCTGCAAAGATATATTACCATTGTCAATTTGATCACATATCGCGCGTTAATCGACGGTAGCTGCGCGTAACGAAGAAAAAATTAACCGATGGTCACTTTCACCACCGTCTCTCTGATCTAAAATAGTCCGTTCCAACTCGAACGCCAAACGATATCTGTTTTCTCCAGTTGATCGAGCAAACCGAGAAGTACATATATCCAGCATACTCGCTCCGCTCTCATTTTCTCCGTGTCACGGTTTATTTATTTCCCTCGATGACGCGGTTCGCTTTACTCCTTACCGAAAGATACGCTCGCGGCTAAAATCTTCGGCTCGCGTCTATAGCCATACGAGAAGAAACGCGTTTTATTTCGAGCCTGCTGAACAATAAAAAAAAAAAAAAAAAAAGGAAAAAAAGAACCGTATTCCAGCTACGTATCTATCGCGACTCTCGTAAATGTCTATGTTTGCTTTAATTATTGGGGGGGGGGATTGGCCCGGTATCGATGCAATTCGAATAAATTAAAGGTGGGCAGCGTGCCAGCCAGCTTTTACCAAGAACACGGTTTCTATTTTCGTTTCGTTTCAACGATCATCTCGCTCCAGCCTTCGATCGTACACTTTGACTGTTCGAGATATTAGTCGGCGACTATGGTAGCCTGGCGTTGAACGAGAAAAAAAAGGAACTGATTATTATTTTTCTTTTTTTTTTTTTTTTTTCTTACGATGACGCAAGTTCGACCTGCGAGTTTCAAGAGCGAATGACGCGAGAAATCCCGATTCCCAAGAAACGAACGTGGCCTCTCATCGGCGAAGCTCGGCAATTTTTCGGCCAAGGCTGAAACGCGGCACTTTTGTGCCTGGTCAGTTCCGTGTTTTCGAGAATACAACGAGCAGCGCATCGGCGGACACCGATTACTCGCCGATTAATTACGCGACAAACGTGACAATTATATTACGCAAGAATGGTAGTGAAAAATAATAGAAATGACATTTTCTGGATAGAAAAGGCGAAGAATAGGTTCGATCGATTTTGGATTTGGATAACGGTATCTCCGTGTCACGAAATACGAATGGCGCGGAAAGCGTTGACGCCGAATCAAATGTCACGAGGCGTCGAACGTCTTCCATCGGAACGCGCAAGAGTAATCTTTCGCTCGACCGCGTGCCCGACGTTGCTTCCTTTCTCTCGCTCTCGCCGCTTGAAAATTCAATTGTGATCGTTGCACGGTCGTATCGTTTCGCAACGACAAAGTCTCGGGTAACACGATCCTCGAATTTTTGCCCAGCAAGCTGCCTGAAACGTGGACGAGCCGAACGCGGAACGCGCGTGCCGATAGTCTATCGAAGCAAATTCCTGATTTCTTTTGAAATAAGCGCGTTTCTACGCGCACCGCTGCAACTACACGGGATTCCCGTTTCAACTCGACCGACGAACAGAGTTATAGAACGCATCGAGCGGTTTTCCATGCTCTCCCGCGGCTTTTACCTGCGATGCGCGTGCGATTAGAATGCTTGGCTTCGGTATATTGGCATAGAAGAGGACAAGACGTAAAAAGGAAGGGAACAATGCTCACGGATGCAACACGTCATCGAACAACTTGCTGTATAATGCACGGCATACGGTAAATAGGCGAATATTCGTTCTCGCAAACCAACGTCTAACAGCGATACATGTACGTTCATAATGAATACGGTCGTACGACGCGTATACTATGTATGTCGTAGGTTTTTTTGCGTATTCTAAGTATACGACGACCGTCGTATCGTTCTTTTCTCTCTCTCTCTCTCTCTCTCTCTCTCTCTACTACTACTACTACTACTACAACCTTTTAGCCGATACACCACTATGAATAAAAATGGACGATTGGATCAACCGTAAAACGATTAACGCTTAAGCCGGATCTAGCTGCTTCTGGTATCGGCCGAGAATAAAAATTCCTCTTCTCTCGTGGGAAAATTGGCGTATCTCCGGCGTGTTTCGGTGCAGAGATCGCGAGCCTGCTCAGGCACACCGGTACACAGAATTTTATATGTTACTTGCGACATCGGCAACCCTCGTAACGCGACCTTACGATTCTTTACAATTTATTTATCACGTTAGAGCATTTTAGCCCACGCATCGATATACCCTGTATGCAAATAAGAAGGCAAAGATGACTCATTCTGGAGATGGGGACGAGATTAACGGTTAAAGGATTTACGGCGAATCTCCACGAGGACCGAGGAGAAGTAACGTCGATGAGCAAGGCGAACAGAGAACTATGACGGACGACGAAGAGAAAAGGAGGCAAGGGGAGGTGTTTACGCACGGGGGAAAGCCAGAAGAGCGAGGAAAGCGGAAGGTAAAGGAGTTGGTCGTTTAACGGTAGAATCTCGAGGACCTCGCCGAGCTCCCCGTCGTTTCATCCCGTTTGACACACTTTACGAAGACCTCGCATGATCGCCTTCCGAGTGCAAGGTCGGCCAGTTACCATTAAATCTCTTCTTGTAACGAACGCCGTCGTTCGTTAGGCTCTCGCTCCTGTACGATTCTACTTATAAGGCTGTCCGTCTCTGCTTCCCTCGTCGTTAGACCGTGAATTTTTATGCGTTTACATACAAGACAATCGTGCTTATATTATGAAACGTTTCGTACGTACGAGGCGTTTCATCTTAGATCAGAGACGCGATTCCTATACGGTATGTCGTTGCCTGTGATTATCGTCGATACGTTTCACGCTTCGCCAATATACTTACGATAACTCGAGGTTCGTTGGGACGCTAATAAAGTTTTAAAACGTTTCGCACGATGCACACGACATATATTCACGAAACATTTATAACGCGCAAAAGCAGATAAAATATTCATAGTAGTACTCGCGTACTCGTCAGAACATTCGATAGGTAACAGAAATCTATGCCTAATCTAGGTTCCATTTGTTCCGTCCTATTCGTTTGAGCCTCTCTCTCTCTCTCTCTCTCTCTCTCTCTCTCGGCCAGCGTGTAATTACAAAAATCCACAGCATTCGAAGCATGAAAATTAGGTCCATGGAAGAGTTATTCAGCTTGAAAATCTTTCTTTTAGTTACCTGTTAACCAGCTAAGACGAGGTATCGAGATATTTGAATTCTTAAACTCTTATAGCATAATATATATAATAGGAATGTTTAACGTTATATTTACGATATAAATTCCATTACTTACTGGATAGATTCTATCGTATTTATTGTTTAGAAAAATGAACACCGACTACATCGGATCTCTTTAAACTCTAATCTCGCTATCTATCTATTAATCTAATCTAATCTAATCTAATCTAATCTAATCTAATCTAATCTAAAATATTTAAAGAACTTCCATCTAAAGCTTTCGAATCGTTCTGCAAAAGAGATCCATTAAACGAGAAAAGAGAACGAGAATCGTATCTCGGATGAAAATTCGAAAATCGAAATGTAACGAATCTTGTTCACCGATTGTCTCGTGAGACGTGTGCGACGAAATCGATTCCGATACGTTCGCTTGGTTATTTATTTATTAAGATGTCGACGACGATAAGAAGGAAAGCTGTTTACGAGGAAATTCGCGTCCAACTCAACCGTCGAACAGATACGATAAGCGTTACCCATTGCCTGAAATAACCAACCGATAGATTCGATCGGCGAAAGTTTAATCGACAATTCGTAATTGGACAATCGAAGGAAGCCTCTTTCCTTCTACGGAGACGTTTTTCTAGAAAATATGGTGAAAGAGCATTCCGAGAAATGGAATCGAGTTCGTTCTCGATTAAATCGATCGCCGCGCGAGTCTAGCTCCGTTATCTATATCGAGAAACGAAATTCATCCTTTAATATGTACACGCATTGTTTCCAGTTACATGTAATATTCCCAATATAATGCGATAGAATAACGCAAGAAACTAGTAAAAAAAAAAAAAAAAAAAAAAAAAAAAAAAAAAAAAAAAAAAAAAAAAAAAAAAAAAAAAAAAAAAAAATTGTCGAGTCATCGAATAATTTTACCACTGACATTCGTACACATTTGTCAAATTAATTTCGATCGTTACATCTCGATATTATCCGACGATTATAATCGAATAGTACGATATCAAGATCGCAAAGTAAAGATTCTTTATTTTCGCGCTACTCCGATTAGTATAAAAATAGACCGGAACCTTCCAGTTGTTTTCTTATCCTTCGTATAGCGACGGCTACGTACGTATAAATGCTTCTAATCTCGTTAAATTGATATATGGCCGGTGCAAATGCGTCGTCGTGGTCGCGCAACTTTGTATTTTCGACGGACGAATTAGGCGGGAAAAAGGGAGAAGCGGGGAGGAGGGAAAGTTGGTACGTTGGAAGCGTCCATTAAAAGCGAACAGACTCCAAAAAAAAGGAAAAAAGAGAAAAGAAAGAAGGAAAAAAAGAAGGAGGAAAAAAGAAAGAGAGAGAGAGAGAGAGAGAGAAAAGAAAAATACATTATCGTCAAAATGTATCGTACGTATGAGATAAGAGCCAAGGGTTTCCTTTTTCTAGAGAGGAGTCAATGACGTAGAAAACGCGGCCAACCAGAATCACCGTTTCGTACATATGTATTTACGTCTGTATTTCTTCGCGTAGCGCGTTACGTCGGTTTCCTCGCAGGAAATGGTTTCGTATACTTGCCATATTCGCGGATGTCCCTTGTGCTTGCAACTAGTAATCGACGAACACGAAAAGCTTTCGAAATAACGCATCTCACCGCTTTGCCACCATATTCCAGTAACGTACCAAAGTTCAATTGTCGTTCGTTCGATTTTCGACACGTCGCATCGATCAGCGAATTAATCGACTAAACTGTAGAAAGGGTGAAGAAAACAAAGGCGAAAGAAACGGTTCGACGCTACTTGTAAACGGTCGATGGTCACTCGAAGCAGCTTCTCTATTTTCCATACCGTGAACTATAAACGATGCGCACGTATCTTCGTCGGAAACGGTCGTTTCGACGGCGACTCCTCGTCACCGGATAGAAGAGGAAGAAACATCGGGAGGAGGAAGAAGAAGAAAGTACAGGAAGAAAACCAGTCGTTCGATCCACGCCCATATCGTGCACGAAACGATCGCCTTTTTTCCCTATCTCTTCCTCCTTCCTCGTCTTCGTTCCACGCGTAGTATAAACTCACCTTGATGATCAACTCGATCTCGGGTACGTCGCCGTTGCTCGTGCCGTTCTCGTGGCTGTCGTCCGCCATCCTTACAATCCTACTTCCTTAGTTTAGACGAAAGGCACTTTTTTATTGTACTCCGCAGTTCACTATCGAACAGGACAGCTCCTTCCTCTACGACCAACTGCGACAGTACGCGATGGAGGCTCGCGAAATACTGACGCAGCGCGTGCTTCGCCACGTTTACGACAATAGCGCCGCGCCATGGAGAACCACGCGATTCGACGTTACCGACCTCGGTTGGCATACTAGAGAATGCTTATGCAACGTCCAACGTTTACGGAAGCGGCAACCTTCCGCATTTTCAATTGCAAACATCTATGTACATATAAATACAGCTGCACAGAAAAGCACTAATTAACATTATAATGCATAAACGCTGTAATACAGAAACACCGGCTATCGTGATTATACGTAATGTATTCGTTAACATTTGAAACAAATCTGAAAACGTGCTATCCGCAACTTACCACATTTTCATTGAAAGAATATACTTTTCAAAGGTTGTCAAAGTATCTCAACGGTCATTCGTTATATTACATCATATTCGTTCTATTAATAAACTTGACAATATTTAGCGAGAACGTCTTTAACGCTAATCGTATACTTAAAACCACTGTTCGCGCTAATATATATTCTATGCACCAAGTTTTCGCAATAAACGTATGTTTGCAACAAATGCTTTGTAACGTTCATACATACGCATTTTCCAATTGGTTTCACGATAGTCGTGTTTCAACGCTAGCTAGATAATAGATATACACGTGACAAATTAACGTTCAATATATGCGTACTTAATCGAAAAGAAAAACTCGATGCATCGGAAGAAGGGTTGCCGATACTTCGAGGCTCAGTTATTTGAAATTCAAATGAAAAGTATCTATGAAATTGGAATCGAAGAACTTAAACAACTGTGGGTTGAATAAAACGAATTTCTCATCTACGTTATTTACGCATTATATTGTTAACGATAGTGCTTAAACAATAGAGCAACAATAGTAAAACAGCATTTCATATGTACATAATTAATAATATTCTTCTTATTGTACCAGACGTCAGTTTCTCTTGTCTCGAAGATCGCACGACGTACGTACGCATAAGTGTCTATAAAATTGTACGACTAAAATCTTCCACGACACTCGTACCATTTTACGCTTTTCTTATATCCTTCGTATATTTGTGTGTGTGTGTGTGTGTACATATTACGGTGCTAAATGAATATAACGGAGAATGGGAGAAAGAGAAGAGTATGAAAGATCGATAGAAAAGATTTAGCAGTTAGATGTTACAATATCGTCTGTCGATAGAAATGATCCGAACAATCATTTCAGTTAGTGTTAGTCGATATTTTCCTCTTTGTTAATTCACGATGGAAAGATGCACACAAATAATCGATTGTATCCGCAGAAAAATATATAATAATATATCTAATTTTTTGTTTCTTTTCTTTTCTTTTCTTTTCATTCCATTTTGAATTTTGGTAACGTTTTGAATATTTACTTAAATGAGATTAAAAACAACAGTCTCCGATGATTCTAAATTTCACATTCTTGTTCATAAGGATGGAGTATTTCGTATTTACCAAAACGCACGCACACACACTCAGTAAAGTTTATACATTACAAATACTAACTTTAACAACAAGAATTACCTCTATGAACTGACTAATTTCGGTTTAGTTTATTAAATGTTGGTGAAAGGCACGCAGGTTGGTTCATTCATTTATGTATAATATGTAAAAACAAAGACGTAGAATTATTTACTTGAAAATTTTGACACTTGATATATAATAAACTGCGATAGGAAATTCTGTTCAAATATCTTGCATTGCTATTTTCTTATATGCTGTTAAAATAATTCAAGTTTTTATTTAAAAAAAGAGAGACAGAGAGAGAAGAAACAAACAGTATTAATATATATATATATATATATATATATATATATATGTATATATAAAGATATTATACGATTATCTATAATACCATTTGTTTTCCTATGCTTTTCCTATGCCTAACAACAAAGTCTCTGCAGTGTTTGGCGTCGAGACTAAAGCTACTATTGATATTCAGTAGGCATGTGATAAATATCAAATATTATGATAAATATACGATTAACATAATTATAATAGTAATTGACTAATTTTGGTTTCGCAAAGACGTATGTTCCTAATTTGCCTATTCATTTCCCGGACCTTCGCGCTTTCGAACGAACATACGATAACGAACGAATTGCCTTCTTCTTTCCAAAAGAACTCTCAATTTCATTCAATTTCGCAACGGATCCAAACTTTCCAACGAAAAGTCATCAGTATCGATTGACAGACCTCTACTAAAACCATCCTGCAACACCAATATGGTAAAAATGAAAGACATTTAAATATATGCCAGTTTCACGTTAGTCACGAATTATACCTTCATTTCGAGCAGCTTCTTATCTAAAAGACCAATCGCATTTTCTAATTCTTGTTGGCTAGGATTAGAAATCGCCGTTGTAGCTCCGAATTCGCCCATTTCAAATGGATCGTTGAATTCATTTTTTGCGTTAACGGATGGCGTGGGATTGAAAGGAATACTACCAAATAAATCTTCTTTCAGCCCATTTTGACGTCTGGAATCCTTCGCTTTCGGCGGTGGGGCCACTAAATAAACGTAGAATATTAGCGTTTACTACGAGAAACAGAGAAAATCGGATGTTTCGTAATCGAGGGGATAAAATCGGAATCAAAATCGGAATCGAAATCCGAATCGATCTTTCAGCCAGCACCTGTGCAACACGATTTATACGTAATTGTAGGACGTTTATCTCGGCGCGGTATTTGGCCCATTATAGTTCGGACGCCGTCCGAAACTGTAGACTGGCAGCAGGTCGATCGAAAAGTGAAGGATAAAAGAAATGACAGAGTGAAGGGACAAAGATGAAAAGGATGAGAGGCGAACGAAAAGCAGATATGGCTTCCAACCACGTCCTTCCTTTCGCGTAACGGAGAATAACTAAACTAGACTGGAAGATTATAGGAAGAAATTAACTTACATAATGGTGGAGGACTTGTAGTGCCATTGCTTTGTGAGAAAAAGTTGGGATTGGAGGACACTTGACCGTTTAGAAGACTGTTATGACTGGACTGATGATTTGTCAAACCGTTTGCTGCAGTTTCGTACGCTCTAGGGTTGAAATCCTCCTCGAATTCGTCCATCAACAGCCCTTCCAATTTGGTACCAACCGACGGTGTTGGTGTAGGTTCGCTTCTTTTCATGAAAAACCATTAAATTAGCAGATATTCGTCGAACATTATAAAATACATTTATCTTACCATTTGTTCACATTTATATAGATATTTCTACGTACCCTATAAAGTTATCGTCGAACGTTTTCTCGAAACTCCTTGGAGGAACCGGAGGCGGTTGCTGCGATCCATTCGAGGTATTTCCATTACTGTCATTTATATTACCAAGGGAAGATTTATTTGCCAAACCATTTACTTGCGTTGTTTCGTTCGTGGCGCCAGGCACGTGCAGAATATCCGGAAGATTGTGTTGCGACAAGTATGCTGACACATCAGCCTGGAAGAAAGTTCTCACGAAGCGTTACGACTTGTATTTTAAAATACAACGTAATACAGTATAAAATATGTTGTTTGCATATTTGCAAGATATTGTTTTTTTTTTTTTTTTTTTTTTTTTTTTTTTTTTTTTTTTTTTTTTTTTTTTTTTTTTTTTTTTTTTTTTTTTTTTTTTTTTTTTTTTTTTTTTTTTTTTTTTTTTTTTTTTTTTTTTTTTTTTTTTTTTTTTTTTTTTTTTNGCTATGTCCTGTAACCGCTGGCGATATACGTTATTCTCGTGTTCCAATCGTTTTATTTTTTGCTGCAGTACCATGCAGCGCCTTTGCGTTTCCAAATCTTTGCCCGATGTTTCTAAGAACCGCCTGTAGGCCAAGTCAAAGGCTTGGCCAATCGTCAACGTGATCTCTTCGGCTAATTTATCGCTAACGAAGACGAAGCAAGTATGCCTCTCGGCGTCTTCCTCTTTTGCGATAAAGCTGAAGAACTTTTTCTCGCCTTTATCGTCAGCACAGTACGATATTCTATGTAGTGGATATTGGTGCATAATTCGCTAAAAAAAGAAGCGGATCGTTAACTGGCGAGCTTCGCGCGACAACGACGCGATAGGTAATATAGGTAATACCGCGATATACCTTTGCCGATGTTTTCGTTTTCGGTTCCTGAATTGCAACTCCGTCGATGCTTATGGTCAGTTCCACCTTAGGTGTTTTTGTCCCCTCGCTTTTCCTCAACTGTTGATTAAACTTGAGCTTGCAAATAGCTTCTTTAACAACCTCGATGCCTTTAGGTTGATCAACTTCTGTGCTGCCCAGATACTAAAAAGTATAACAAGCAAATTCTCTTTGTCCGCTTATATTACGATAAACCATTGCCTCGCGATAATAACTCTAATATACATCTCTAATCGCAGTAACAAATATATCGTATATAGGAATAGCGTCGAGAACAAATGGTCAATTGCACGACAAACGGAGCAACCTTTCGGTTTGAATCGTTAAAAAAGAATTCGTCGTAGAGTTGAAATCGTAAAGAGACAAAAAGGGGTGTACCTTTTACGAAGATCGCACTGTACAGTGTAATTGAGAAACAATGCCGTATACGCGCGTGACGGCTCGTTCAATTCGCTCGAAAGTATAGCGAAACTTATTCGTCGGCGAAATTTCAAGGTAAAACGGACTTTTCGTCACTTTCAACTTTGACCAGTTTTATTCTTAACGCGCGTGTATTCGTATCGCGATAAACACACACGCATATATATGATACGTGCAATATAGTTGCCGTGGCAAGTGGCGAAGAGAACACCGTATGGCAATTATGCAATTTTTAAGCGCGATAAATAAATTGGACAAACGTTTGCTCTGTCGGATATAATCGATCAATAAAAGATCGAGAACGACGGCCTTGCCAGGTTACGACATCGACGATAGATAAAAATGTTTATTTAGCGCTTTACGTTCGCAGAAAATCGGGAACGATTCGGCGGATCTTGGTTCGCTTTCTTTTCCGTGGAGCATCCTCGTGCCGTGCGTTATTAGCTAAAAGATATCCGAGTCGAAGCAAGCGAACGCAGATCGAACGGTCCAACTTTAGCTTCAGGGATTCTAGTTTATCCATTTTCCACGTTCGTTTGCACGTATACGTATATTCACCGTAATTTCCATCTATCTTGCCACAGATCGTACAATCATGCACAGGTGACACCGTTCCAAGTTCAATTAACCTAGCCGGAAAGCTCGAATACGCGAATGAATATCGCGCGAATGTTTATTTTTATTCGCGATTTGCAAATTTCGCAACGGAGCCGACCTCGCCGCCGCATTACCAAACTCGGTTATCATGTGACTTGGATGATATCGTCGATACCTCCGTATATCATATACATGTAAACATACAGTTTATAAAAGGTAAGCTTATTAGAGAGGCGAAAGGACGTTTCTCTTCGAATTCGTAGGAAGAGCGGTAACGTGGTTCTGCGAGTTCCACAGCGACGAAAGTAAACTGTACCTTGACTAAGTAGGCGATGTGGCCTTTTTGGAGCGCATCTGGTGGGTGTATCCAATTCCTATTCGTTCCTGCAAATAGAATTCACCGATCTTACGCATAACCGTAGACGCTGCGTCGCGCACGTCGCAGTCATAATAAAGAAACCCGCTTACCATTCTTGCTGGTTTGATTTTTACTGTTGGCCGAGTTCTGCGCCCATTTCAATAACGTCGAGTTTCTCATATCGTCGGTTCTTTAATTTTCACCTATTCACCGATACCTGTAAAAGAAAAGTTGCGAAATTATTTTTCACGCCACGCGTAACAAGCAAGAATTTCCTCTTTGTCCTGTCTTTATCGCGCGAACTTGAGATTGTTTCTGTTAAAAGGAAAAGCTAAAACGATTTCCACTATTCACGCGAGTGATAGCGGGAAGCGGCACGGTTCTTTTTTCCTCGGATTCGTTTCGATCGTACGATCCAGCGGCACAACGGTACAGCGGTACACGGGTAAAATAATCAAGACCGATGCATCCTCTGTAACGATATATTCCGTTTTATCGTTCGTCGAGGAAAGCATTTCCCGTCAGCCGCGTTCAGCAAACTCGCTTCTCCCGGCGACCCTAGCAAACTTCGGTGGATACGATACCTAGACGAGAGAAACGATAAGGAGCAAATAGCTCTATCGGCGGTACGTCGTTCCTCGAATGGACTGGCGAACCGCGTAAAACCGGCTTAAGTCTTAAGGCGCGGACGATTGTTCACCGTTGTAGCGGTCAGCCTTGGGCACGAAGGCTAAATCCTTTCGCGTTTCATCATCTCGCACACGACGCTATTCGCACTTTGCGACTACTCTACCGATTCAATTGGATCAAACGCGCGTCGGCGCGTTACTCGAACAACTCGAACAACTGCAAGAACTTTGCTTCGATGCGTCCTCGTATATATCCTGTGGCAGTACGTATTATCAGCGGTAACCCGGATCGTTATCGAACGTCGCAGCCACGCCTCGATCGTTTCGTCGCGCAGCCAGACTCCACTGCTGAAATTTCCAAGGGTTGCTTTCTTTTCTAACGCGGTCTGTTCCGTTCGATCGGACGAACGGCCAGTTTCGAAGCAACTCGAGCGGAATGAGGCTAACGAGAAAGAAGGAGAATTCCTCGGTGTGTTAACTGAAAAATGAGCGCAATCACGATCTCGCTTTTGTGCGCAGAGCGTGCCGGTTCGCGCCGGTATCCTGTACATTCTATTTGAGAAGCGTTTAAGCGTTGAAAGGTGGAGGTTCGGATTTAATGCACGACTTCCTATTCCTCCCACGTAGCCGCAAAGAGGTCGAACCAAAGCGTTTGCCCGGTCCGCGTGTATCGCGCGCCGGTTGTTGCCGTGGTTCGCTGTACGAGCGAGCCCTGATTATGAGCCGGAATAGAAGCCGGGCAACGGTGTGCCTTTCCGTCACTTGTCCTACGCCTGTACTCTGTATTCTGTGTTCTGTGCTCTATCCTCTGTACGCTCCATCCTCTGTACGCTCTATCCTCTGTACGCTCCATCCTCTATACGCTCTATCCTCTATACGCTCTATCCTCTATACGCTCTATCCTCTATACGCTCTATCCTCTATACTCTATACTGTACACTCTAAGCCATAGTCCCTTTCCGTCCGACTCGCGCAACCACCTTCTTTGTCCTTCTCTGGAATCGCGTTCAACTTGCGCGCATTCGCCGTCCTACGCGTCACGCCGCACCGTGTCTTGCGACTCATGAGAACTGGGTTTCGTCGTTCTCGGTGACACAATGCGTTACCAATTAATTGGCCGAGAAAGGAGCAACGCGAACGAAGCTACGTTTCCACCGAGACCCCGCGTTCTACCAATGACTCGACGGTGCAGAGTTTGCAAGAAAGCTTTGGTAATCACGGGGTTGTAACTCGTATTTTTACACAACGTTTGAACGAGTTTGCGAGTAGTAAACCGCCGGTGCGTACAACACCTGTTGCGTGACAGCTTGCGTCCCAGCTCTACCCGGTGTTCCGTTTCAAACTCGACTCGTGCTCCACGTATCCGTCCGATGCGATGGAAGGACGAAAAAGATCGGAGGCAAGCGCGTGCCTCGTCCGACACGCGCGTTTGGTATCGCGTATCCACGTGCCTCGTATTCGTCCTTTCAGTCCTACGATTCGCGTACTTTTAACGTTACGCACGCACCGTCGAGAAATGTATGCTAATAATACTACGCGATACGATAGTCACAACCGTTCCGCCTGTACTTGCAGAGTATCGCATTACGAGTCCATCCAGTTTAAACAACGCAACGGGCACGGTACATTCCCTAACCCGTTCTCTGTAACGGACGCCGCTCGGTCGAACCTTTTTTTCTTCTTCTCTTTTTCTTTCCTTCTTCGCAGGATTTTGTGAACAACAAACAGGCAACTACGCGTACTCGTATCCCGAACAACGTCGACAAACTTTCGCCAGCAATTTCGAACGAGCCGCGAGCGAATCTGTCCCTTCCCCGGTCAGTTTTTCCTTTTTGCCAGACGCTTGCCACCTTAACCGTACACATCTCGCACCAGACAACGTAATTACTCTATTAGACGACCGTTAGAACGTAGACGCGGTATGTATATAGGAAGTGGTACGCCGATAGAAGATGGCGATATCGGTGAAGCGTCAAAGTTGGAGAGGCTTGGACGGCCGAACGGACAGTGTTTACGCTATTTCTCGTTCTTTAAACTGTCACCGTTTCTCTCGTTATAATTCGACATCAGCGTAGATTATGCTCCCTACCGTTTTAAATTCTAAAGGGAAGGGAACAAACGATTCGGACAAGAACGTGAGAAAGGAAAGCGAAAGAAAGAAGAGAAAAGAAACGAGAAGAAAGGAAAGAGCTCGATCTCTACTAAATAGCATAAAACGTTGCTCGACGCTTTAATTCAGGATTTCGCTGTGTACGCCAAGACTATTACGAAACATTTGGTAAGGCTATCGTCACTGTCGAGAAAAGAAAAAAGCTACGTTCCAGCGGAGGAAACAATCGCGTAGAATTTTCTAATCGCTTGCCAAGACACTGACACCGTTTAAAGTTAAACAACGCAGTCGATTACGAACCAACGCAACGTAGTTTTCCTCTGAACTAACCCCAGCCAACATAGCTATGCGTATGTTAATAGCGGATTGCGTAACGTTCAAGGTGAGACTCTGTCGCCGATACGTATATATACGTCGGATATATTTTACCGTCCCCTGACCACCATCCCTACGATCAATCGATCAACCGCCGTTGTTAATTCGATCCTCGCCCCTTATTCGGACAACAATTAAGCCCCCTGCTGCTTATCGTCGAAACGTTCGCGCGCGATCAGCAGTCGTATGAAACTTTCTAATTTAAAACGGACACGGAAGATTCGTCGAAAGTATTTTTGACCAACGTGTGAAATCGAACGCGAAATCGTTAGCGCGTGAAGCGAACTACGGAGACTGGAGAGAGGGAGAGAGAGGGAGAGAAATAAGAAGGCAAGAAGGGGAAGAAGGAAGGAACGCGAAGAACTTACGAGCGCACCTTTCGCGAGTCATTACCCGAAGAATCTACGTGGCACCATCGATCTACGATTAACCATACGTTCGACAGGGCTAACCGTAATTGCCACTATTTTTCCAGCGGATGCGGACGATTAGAGAATGCTTTCTATCGCTCTTCTACCGGCGTCGATCGTTTTCAGCTGATCCGTTTAGGCGAAAAATCAGCCTCGTGCCATTAACGATCGCGATCACGACCCGCGTTCGATTTATCGAGAAAGAAAGAAAAAAAAAGAAAAACACACGTAGCCCGCGAACGATCTATCGGCATCGAACGAAACGATGCATCCTTTCGTCGTTGTCCGCTTTCCAATGTCAATGCGGAAACTCATTGTCCCAGTTAAACCTGTTTCTTACATTTTCGCTAAAAACTAGCAACTGCTAAGAAATACGGTTATCCCAGCAAATCGACTAACGTCGATCGACAACGATCGGGAAACGCGGTTTCATTTGCAACGTCGCGTCGTCCTCCGCCTCCCTTCGCCCTACACCCGCCTCTGTAAATGTACTCTAAACGTGTATTTTCTTTTTCTCCGTCCTCCAGCGTTATTAGACACACGCTCAAGAGAAAGAAAAGAGAAGATAGAAATTTAACGTCGTCCCGGCAACTGCAAATCATCGCGTAATGCGAACAATCGTTACGGTTACATTTCCAAGCGTGAACAAACTCTGCCATCGCCAGCCAGTTTCTTAACGGCATCGAGCAAACTCTTCGCCATCGAACCGCTTCTTTCTCTCACAGTTGCTCAACTATACCGACGAAAAAGTTAACGAAGACGCCGCTCGACTTATTATCTTTCGATTCGATTCCGACTCGAACGCAACTCGCTCCTTCGAACGCCGACCTCTGACATTAGTTTCCGTATCAGGCCTTTCGTGCACCGATAATCGTAAGTCTGCATACGCGTAAAAGATCATCCACGCGCTTTCTTTTAAATTCACTTATCCACGATTAAAGCGATACCGATAACCTCCAGGTTACAGCATTTTTTAAAACCATTTCGCGGCCTCTGAATACTTGTACGACTGTGAACGTTGAGACTACGCGACCCAATTAATATTACCATTCGTATAACGATTAATATAACGGATATCGCCATCTCAATAAGAGAATTCTGTCGCCTCACTATCGTACATACGTAGAATCGTACGTCGCGACTTTCAAGTTTCGCGCGTTATTATCGTTGAGAGCAGATCCATTACGAACAGACGACGAAGTAAACGGCGCAACGCCGGTAGAAAGTAGAAGGTTTAAAGGTATTGGCCACTTGGCTTACAAACAGCATAACGTAATCTCGGTCGTAAACTTTTCGAACGTAATACGTTGGCCAATGAAAAGTGAAACCGCGAACGTGCTTCGTTTTTCCTCTCTCACGCGAGAAGCATCGATGATTCCAACCAATGATTCGTTTCGATTTAGACGCATCGAATCGCAAGGACAAGTGCGATCTGCGCGGATAGAAACGCGCCCCGCGCAAGCACCGGCGACTACTTTCGAATCCGCGACGATTTATACAGGCAAAGACGAAGGGTGAGCCGAGATAGCTGCTTTAACGCGTTGCGGTTAAATAAACAAGAGCGCGAAAGCGCTTCGAGCACGTAAACGTGTCCGAGCATGTAAAAGGATGCGGCTGTTAGTCCTTGCGGAACTTTGAAAACTTACCCTGCGCGTTCTCTTCACCGCGTATCTACGTATCTACGTATCTACGTATCTACGTATCTACGTATCTACGTATCTGCGTATCTGCGTATCTACGTATCTACGTATCTACGTATCTACGTATCTACGTATCTACGTATCTATGTATCTACGTATGGAAGTACGTATGTACGTGTATCCGGAGAAGCTAGACGAATCGCGCGTAACACATGCCCGCGATCGAGATCGATTCGCCAACGAGTTACGAGTTACAAGGAGCAGCGACGAAACCACGAACTAAACGGCAAGTATTGAAAAAGAAAGAAGGAAAAGAAAAAGACGAGAAGCTCAATAAACGCGAATCGTTCGACGACTCATGGCGAACTGATCGGCGCGCACGTTGATCAGCCGAATGAAACCGAACGACTCGAGCGAACAAGCCTGCAAGCAGCGAGCGCTTCGCAGCTATCGGAGGGGACCGAGCGCGAACGATCTCGACCGACTCTACCGGCGGAACCAGTCGTGGGAGTCGAATCGCTGCGGTGCTGTTACGTTATTCGGTAGAATGAGAAGGCTCGATAGGCGGTGGTACCAGCCACGGTCGAGACCACGGTCCTTTGTCCTCGTCCACTACTTTCGCTCGAATTTACCACCGATTGCCATTATTCCGTGAAACAGTTCGTCTTTCGTCGTTCCTCTACTTCTATCTTATCCTTCTTTCACCTCTATCGTCGCTGTCGCGGAAACCGCTACTCAAGTATAAACGAGCCTCGTTACGATATCGACAAAGGGATACGAACGAAAAAATTACCAGATAACCGTTGGAACGATCAAACGAAACGACGGAAAGACTTTAATCATGGACGGAAGATACAAGGACATAGAGAGAAGCGCGATCGTCGATCGCCGATCGCGGACGATTCGATAGAATGAGAAGGGATAAGAGGATGGCGGTACCAGCCACGACCGAGACCATAGTCGTCTATCCTCTTCTGCTGCGGATCATCGAGGGGGAAGGATAGCCTATACTTGCCACGACATCCATTCGTATCCCCCCGGACGATGGAATTTTTTCCGTAATCGATCCCCATCGCGATTCGTTTGATTTTCACGAGATCCACCGTAATCGACCATATCGAATATCATCGATCGAAGCACGTTGCCGCGCCGGCTCTTTCATTTTTCATCGGGGAAAAAAAAGAAAAGAAAAAAAAAAAAAAAAAAAAAAAAAAAAAAAAAAAAAAAAAAAAAAAAAAAAAAAAAAAAAAGAAAAAGAAAAATAGAAAAGAAAAACATCCAGATCGTCCACTCCCGAGGTTTCATGAAACCGAGAGAAAGAAATTTAGGACGTGACTCTACGACAGCCTGACCCGGCCTGTATTCGCTGGCGTATGTAACACGCGTCGGTTAATAAACTGCGTTAAGTGCGCTCCTCTTGACTTCTTTCTATGTAAAAGTACGAGAACCGCGAACGCAATAGCCTATGCGTGAGAAAACAACGCTGAATCACAGAATCGCCGACCGTACGAAATGAAAGTAGCTTCAAGAGTTTGGCGCAACAGCAACAAATATTTTCCATGCGAATGGCCCGCAAATGGATCTCACAACAAATGAATTTCCCTTTGCGAAATTCTTACGTATAATCAACGTGATTGCACGTTTCCCTCGGCATTTTAACTTTAAAATTACAATTTAACGTTACAATTGAAAATATATTTGAAACTTGAAGCAAAGTCGGCAGTCGGTGCTTAGAAAATTCAATAATCCAACGGTCTACGGTCTAGTAGTCCTCGATATCTTATTTGCCGAGTCCATAATTAAATGCCAAATTAGCGGAATTCCCAACGAAAAGACGCAACGTTGTAACGTGACGGAAAGAACAGCAAGATAAAGTATCGTTGAGAGAAAAATCCACTTATGCGCGAGCCGTTAATGTTTTCCTAATGCATAAGAGTACTGGATAGACGTCATCGTGAAATTGATGCGAACGCGAACGCGAACGCGAAACAAGTCGACAGGTTTTAAGTATGATTCAGCACCGATAACAGAGAACAGAGAACAGAGAACCGGTTTTTTTTCCATATGCATATCTCCTCGTTCATTATACAAACGTATAGCGAAGAGATGATCGCACAATTTTTGTTTTCATCGTCTGCCATCCACGAATGTCATTTTTACGTCGCATTCTTCACCGTAAACGCTCGACAAACAAGCCTATCTGATCTATTTATACCTAGCATTCGCATCTTCACACGCGCGTATTCATGTAGAGCAATTTTCTCCGCTCGACCATCTTCTTTTTGGAACTTTCTCGAGTTCCGGTTTCGCTACTGACCACCTCGGACAATACTCGATTGCCAGCGAATTCGTCTTGGACGGTGGATACGCGCGAAAGCAGGGAAAGTATATCTCGATTCGCTATGCTTGACATACATATGCATTAGTGGCGACGCATAAACATTCCACGCGTATCGTCGATACCATGCCCGGGAAGTCCGGAAATTAATTGCAAAAGGAGCTTTAGGTTTCTACGCAGACAACATCCAGAATCGTGAACGACGAATTTTATCCTCGAACGATAAAACGAATCTCCCGATGCTAAAAAAGCAAATTTCCATTGCGATATTGGCAATTTAATATCGATCAAATGAACGCAAGAATTCCTTCAACGATGTACGCCCACCTGATAAAATACGGCAAATACAAAGCTATTAATCTATTATATATATAATATACAATATGCGTGTTTGCGGAGTTTTGATATATAGAATATATGAATTTAACCGATAATCAGTAACGATTACGCCAACCTCTGTAACAGCAAATGTTCCTCTCTCTCTCTCTCCCCCCCACCCCACCCCACCCCTCCCCTCCCCTCGCTCTTTCACAAAATTGCAATTTCTACGATGGCAATTTTAATTCACCCATAAAATTGTCAACAAACTGTAAAAACGTTAGTCGGAAATTGCCGAATACTCGACTAACCGTAGAATTTAAATGGCTGTGTTTCAGGCCCGCGATTCTCCATAGATCATCACGGAAGAGGAAAGGATGGAATATAGAATAGATAGATAGAACAGATTCGTGACATATAATTTGCCCGTCGACGATATTTAAACGAAGGTTATCAGAAGTTGGAAAATCCCAGAAATTTCTCAGAGATCGAACGTAGTTGCAACCTGTAGTAGAATGGTATACGATTACAAATCCGCGTGCATCGATCGCAAAGAAGTCGAGAGGGCGATTAACGCGCGTCAACGGCCAAGCTGTAAATACGATTTCCGTGTTTGTAACGGGCGATGCGAAGCTCCGATCCTGGATATCGGTGCAGTGCGGTGCAGCACGTTTCTTCCGCTCTTCCCGCCCCCTTTTAGGAAGAATAGCCTTTTTCGTATATCGTTTCGTTACGAGGTTTCCACTTACGAATGTGTACGCGATAAACACGGTCGTGGATTAATTACGCGTTCTATATAATACCCATATATCAGCGTGTAATCAGTTGGTTCCTTCGACCGTGATCTTGACCGTCAGCAGTCAGCGACTATTCTGTCCACCGTTTTTACCGCGCTAACGCCGTGCCTCGTGACAGGTCATAAACTGAGCTTTCAAACTCATCGTCGTACACGAGGGTTCCGGCCAAACTGTACATAGTACGTAATTCTCCGAATACGTTGATATTCTCATTACCTAAACAGTTCAAAGAAGAATTAACGAGTAACAAGCACAACGATCGGCAAAACATTAAACGATCGAACGTTCCACGAAATTCGTAGGAAGACGCAAAGATTCTTATCGCAAAAGTTCCGTATTAATTAAAAGATCCGTATATATTTTACGAGACATTGAAAGTTCACAAAACTCTTTATAGCCTTACACGATGGTATAGGATTAGCAGCCTTGTGTCGCATCCAAGAATCATTTCCGCGGTATCGTCATACGAGACACGTAGCTCGGGCTGCACTGTTCAAATATACATAATTATTCAGCGACGAAACGCGTCTCGTGGGACACAATGTAATTAGAAACCTATGCGTATTAAACAACAGGACTATCGCCGGACGAGCAACTACTAACGAGTTTCTCGTAAACAATTATTTGTTTGCCCACAAAGAACAAAGAATTGTCGAAAAAGAGCATCAGTCTGGTCTCCTTGGATAATAATAGCAGATGCGTTCCACGTCTTCGCGGATCGTCGAGTTATTATTGGAGCGTCATTTACATAGAAATAATGCACGTTTATTTGTACACAAGCGCGTAAGTACGTCAACGTGACTCGTGGTTGCGAGGAACATGGAGACAAAGCGAAACGAAAACGACAATGACAACGTCGCCGGTTCTCTTACCCCGTGCCCCGTGACTTTCTCACAGTGCCGTAGCTAGTACGTAGTTTCGGAGGATGACAAAGTTGCCTCGCTAGTAACTTTGTTTTGCATCGGATCGTCGTAAGATGCGTTGTTTATTAAAATTATCAATCGCACGTTGCGAATAGAGGTTAAAACCTCGTCAGGCGTCAAACGTCTACTATCGAAGCTTCGTGCAAGATTTTTCTCTTTCCCGAGAATGACATACGAATCTGTTAGAATCTTCGTTTCGAAAGAAACAACGGTAAATTTTCAGTTGCGGAGAAGGAGATAAAGAACCTTTCGTAATTTATCGTTTTATCTCTCCCCTGCGTACTTACCGAAGAAAAGATAGTTTGCCAAAAGTGCGATCATCCACGATACGACAATTCGATTCACCTCGTAACCGCCGTTTTTCTCTCTCGTTTCTCGACGAATTGTCATCGTGATCTTCCAAGTCGTGGCCGTAATTTTTTCGACCGATCGAAAGATAAGTGCGATTTCGTAAAACATGGTTAACAGAATTACGAAAAATACGGTAATCGCGCAGCTGAAAACCATCAACGTATGTGTACGCTTATAAATCCTTTTACGTAAGCGCGATTACATTAGTTACGCGTTACCGGATTGCTGCTTTTGATCGACTATTATTTCTCGTAATAATTTCAGAATATGTGTATACGCATACACATTCGAAGAAGTATACTGTCTGCTCGTATCCAAACATAATCGACTCGCAAAGACATTATTTAAGAAAAGAAAAAAAGAAAAAAAAAAAAAAAAAACAAACCTGTTCCTCTGTATATATACGTATATGTTGCAACCGAATACTTCCAACTCCTTAATGCGAGAACGAAAAAAGAAGAGAATCTCTTAGAGAGCAGAGTATTTAAAGAAAAAGAAATACGATGATAAAGGATAATGCCCCTCCGAAACAAAGTCCTCCCGGACGACAGGTATGAGCCTCGTTCACTGGCTGATTCTACGAAACGTATGCGCCTCGAATCTTTCCGACTATGCACCGGGTGATCCCTTAACAATTAGTCGAGTTTCTTCTCGCAAATGTCACGTTGGCGAGGAAATTAAGTTCCCTTCGGGTTAACTGCAAAGTATCGACGCGTTGAAAAGTTAAGTGTGAAAATATTGGGAGCAAGATCGATCGAAAGCAGGAAAGCTGAATCGCGTTGAAGAGCGGTGATATTTCGAACGGATCGACAGTGGGCGTTCGTGCGATATGAAAAGTTATCTGCGCTCAGCAATATACATACGTGTATTTATTAAATGATAAGCACGACAAACGATCCCTCTCTCTCTCTCTCTCTCTCTGTGTGTGTGTGTGTGTGTGTGTGTATGCAAGCAATGGAACCACTTCATCGAATCAGTTGCGACGAAAAGGGAACCCGCACGTACGTACCGTGCGTTTGTCGTGACATCAGATACATATTCGCCGTACGAATACGAAATAAGTTAACTGTGATACAGCTACCGTCAACGTGAAACCGACCGTAAGCTGTAAGAGGTCTTTATGACGTTTCGTGGTATCCACAGGGCACCGTTTCTGTTGTGCCCTTGAGTTAATCCACGACGTGACATCGGAATTTAGATTTATCCGTTCAAACCGTTTCCAATGTTTACGATATTGAATTATCTTCGAGTTCGGCAAATCGTAGTCAACCTAAAACTTGTCAATTTAACAAATACAATTGAGTTCCGATAATATAATTCGTGAAGTTTCTTTGTTTCCCGGAGAAATGGCAGTCTGTGTTACGTTTCTAACGTCGCAGGAGTAAGTAATGAAAAGCATCGGTTAAATTAAGATGCGCGGAATAACAATTACAACACATAAGGCAAAGGAGCGCGAATCGACGTAGTTTGAAATCTTGAACATCGTCGTGAGTCACGTGAAGAACAGAAAGCGCGAAAAGGAAAAATGTTTTCACCAGAAATATGCACGATCTATGATCGCCTTTCTGTTAAAGGAACGTTGCATTTGCCAGCGTTGTCTAGATCACGAGCAGGCCTTTACATTTGTCTCTGTTCTTCATCTATCCTCGTCCGTCTATCGCCTTTCGCTACTCCGCTCGTATTCGCTTATACCGCGTAAAAATGCCGAAATAGAAAGTCCCGTGTCCCTGGTTTAAAAACGTCTTTATCTGTTTCCTTCTTTCTTTTTCTTTTCGTAAATACCGGCGCGACGCGATGAGACAATTAAAAATAGGCCGATTCTTTTTAGGCAGCCAGATCCCAGTTTAATTGAATGTTTTCACTCACCGACACCGATGAATTATTGTGCGACTCGGCGATTGACGTTTCTACACTATCGTCCGCTTTCCCTGAACGCAATCCACCTGTTCCGACCGACAACACAGAACCCACCAATGCGAATGAGAAAAAATCTGTTTGAGAGTTTGAGAGTTAGACGGGTCTGCCTGTCGAGTAGCTGGCTCCCTCTAGTAGCGAAACACATTCGTAGCATTGATGTACATATACGTATATGTATATGTGTACATATCAGCAGATATCAGCGATTCGTCGCCATCGTGGTCGCCATGTCCAATCACTTGGGTAGCCATATTCGCCGTTGTATGGCGGCATGTTTTGTATAGTCAAACTCGGCGAAGCCGAACTAACTGTACCATTTTTTAAATAAATCATACATAGAATACATGTTCTGCCTTAAAATATAAACCAAATCTTTGTAGTTACTTTTACCAGCATATACCTTCCCGTTACATTTCCTTGTATCGAAGAACAATTTTACAGAAAATATATAATACCCTCGTTTTACGACGCTTTGAAAACGTTTCTCCTATCATCTGCTACGTATACTATCGTATAGTTAGCGTCGGAATTTCAAAAAAAAAAAAAAAAAAAAACCGTAATATCTTCATCGTACATTTTTCTAAAAGAATAGCAGATAATTTACAAGTGCCCTTGACCGTTTTAACATGGACGGTACTGTTAGTTGCTCTGACATTCAACATGGCCACCTGATATGTAGCAGACGATACAGGTGGTATGAAAAATTGTAAATAAAATTCAGTTTTACCTTTAATTATGAGTGGACGTGTGCAGAAAGAGAGTGCCGATGATTCCGATCGTATCGACGATGCAGTGGATCCCAGAGTACAGGTAAACTTATGCGTTTTTCTGGGAATAATTTATAGGCTTCAAAACCTAGTATACATACTTGTAATATTGACATTTCCACGTTATCACAGTTAAAACATTTAATTGCATCTAATATTTAGTAAAACTCGTACCTTAATCATCCAGATTCGTGACACTTTTGTATTTATTGCGGCATGTTTAACGCTTTCGTGAATACAAGTTTCCTTTATCAAAATCACAGAATACTCTATACCTTTCTCAAACATCCTCTCTGATTAACCGCTTGCCATAGTTGCTTTATTAAATCAAGTCTTTCGATTAATCTGCAAGTTAGACAGCGTGTTTCAACGACACTGTGTTACTACTTAGAACAATATTTTTGCATAGTAATTCTTATGCAAGTTTTCGTAAAATGTCACACTTCACTTTTTCGTAAACGATTTAACAATCATTTCAGATTGAACTTGAAAGATTGAATACTGCTACTGACGATATAAACAAGCTTGAGGTTGACTTAGACGTAAGTATAATAAAATTACTCTTGCGGGCTATATATTTCTTATACAAATAACTTTAACTTTTCATTGTAAAATCAATTAAAATAACTATCTTTCTCCTGGGTTGATCAAATTAGTAGCAAGTTTTGAAACTGGTTCTGATTACATTTCATTGAGGTGATTGCTATGAAGGGTACGAGTAAATGGATAATGGCTTCAAAGATCGTCTTATAGTCATTTATAACATGGTCTAAAGAAACGCTGTGTGACTTGAAACTTCATTCCTATTCAATTTATCAAAGTGAATTAAGGTGTACAGAAACACAAACTATGCTTCAGCCGCTGATTATTCAACGAGCTTTTATTTCCAGGAGGCAAGAGCAACTTTTAGGGAATTACTTTGCGAATCTACGGTAAAAATTGATAGCTTAGCTAAGAAACTTGGCGCGTGCATTGAAAAATCTAGGCCATATTATGATGCCAGATTTAAAGCGAAAGAAGTAAGAAATATTTTCTATCGTAGTACATCCTATAATTGCTAATTTAATGCGTACTTTAAGGCTTTACACGAAACACAAAAGGCTGCAATCAGATTTGAAAGAGCCAATAGTCAGCATGCGGCAGCCAAAGAGATGGTTTACTTAGCCGAAGAAGGATTAAGGACAGAGGGAAGATGTTTCGATCATGCTTGGCAGGTAATTTCCACATTATCTGAGAAAAATTATTGACCCGAATTTTACGATGTCGAAGGTCAACGTTGTTATATTATTATATAGGAGATGTTAAATCATGCAACTGCCAGAGTTAATGAATCCGAGCATGAGAGAGCTTTGTCGGAAGCAGAACATAGACACACTACAGCTCTATATCATAAAGCAGAGCACGAGGTTCAAAGATTGCAACGTGAACTAAAACGTGCAATTGCTAAATCGAGGTACGTACCTGACGCACCTTCTTACAATTTAGCTAAATATTGAATGATTCTTTAGCTTACTTAATAATGCATGGAATGCGTCGCATTTACTCATTCGATATATATATATGTATATATATATATATATTTTTTTTTTTTCTCTTTTTTCTTTCCTTCTTTATTTATTTATTTATTTACTCTTTCATTCATTTACTTATTTACTTAGTACAATTAGTAAAAAATAATTTAATTAAACAAAAAAAAAAATATATATATATATATATATATATATACACACACATATATCAGAATCTAATGGTTCAATAATAATGTTTTCTTTTTCCATGACTCTCAACATTCTTGTTTACTTTCTTCCCATACGTATATTTAATTATTTATGTTTCTATTGTTTACTATCTTACGTTGATTTTATATAGATATTAGAATATTTATGTCTTTTGGTTTGTATTCATGTTGGCAGTATGGGTGCACGTCGCAGCTTGCTTCTGATAAACAGTATCGCCTACAGGCACAACTTGCTCATGTTGTAAGTAGGATAGACATTATTTTTTTATTTTTTTACACCATATTTATTTTATGTCTTTGCTATGAACAAACCCAATTCCGACGATTTTTTCTTTTTCTCTTTCTTCTTCTAAATTACCAGCCTATTTATGCACGAATTATATTTTTATAAAATATTTCATAGATAAGCATTTTTGTACAAAAAGTTCCGCTTTATTCAAACATGCTTCACGTGAGATCTATTTTATTAGATATAACTCAAAGAAAATGTAATATAAAAGTACCAAGCCTTTCCTTTAAAATACACGTTCTAAACTCTATTAATTAATTATTAATTGATTTATCATATAGGCCATATTACGAAATGAAAGCGCATTTTAATCAAATGCTGGAAGAGCAAAAGTTAAGAGTAAGTGCATTAGAAAGATCAGTGGGTGAAGCTAAAATGACTTACGCCGAAGCGCTGAGAAACTTGGAAAAAATCAGCGATGAAATCCATAGGGTATAATTGTTAACTAATTTTTGCCCGAGCTATAACTTTCTGCGCACTATAGTAATTTATCATTCCTTATTTACAGACTAGAAAGTATGATGGAGCAGACGATTTCGATAAATCTTCGAGAGATACCGTTGGCCAACCTTCTCTACAGCCCAATGCAGGAACTCCAACTGATTCTAGCGTTACCGGATCACCCGATAGTACAGATTATACTAGCGACGAATACTTGCGCCTTCCTGATAAGATGAGCCCTAGTACACAATGTCCTGTGCCTACAAGAGTAATTATACTTCATCATATCAATAAGATATGTCAAATGATTTTTACAAGTATATTAATGACTTTCATTGTATGTTTATCCAGATCGATAGAGAGCCTTCTTCCGAATATTTGGGCCTAAGTAACTTGAATGTTTCATCCACAGAGCCGCGGAAATATATCAAACGAGACCGTCCAAAAAGTATTGCAGCAACCGATACGAAACATATCATAACACTAAATCAAACAAGTTCTTCAACCTCACGGTTGTCAGACTTGTCGAATATTCTTTCGCCGATAGAAAAACGAGTGAAAATACAAACACCAGTGGATTTAAAAAGCGCTAATAACACTGTACAAAACGGGGAGGAATGGACAGAAATTAGTTTAAATAATTCTCCGGACGAAGTATATTACAATAACGAAGTATACTCGGACGAAGAAGATCAAATTCCTTATAAACCGCTACCAATGGACTTGACTCCAGAAAGTAACAACCCACCCACCGATGGTGCAAATATTCAGTCGTTCAGTGAAGCAGCTAGTCGAAAGAAATTAGTAACCCAAAAGTCATTACCTGCTATGCCGAAAGGAAACGAAGTTAGTTTAAGCAGTGAAAAGAAAACGGAAGTAACAAGGAGTCCGTCAGTGAAAAGTAAAAGCAAACTCGACACTAGTTTGGCTAATTGGATAACCAGAAGTTCAGCTGGCAGTGAAGCTAGTGGAGGCAGTTCGGGTAAATACATTTGGCTATATATATTTTTAGTAATGTAATGTATTTGGGTGAAACTAAGTTAGCTGGTTTATTATATATATAAAAAATATATATATATATAAAAATTAATTGTCATAGCGAATTCAAGTAGAAGACAGTCCCTTGATATGTTATGGAGTGCCGGCACAGGGGAACGGGTGAAAGAATTCCTCAATCATGGAATGATGATGTTGAACATATCTAGCCTTACGGAACGACGTTTCAACGAACCAAAGATAGCAGAGAGGGATAAGGAGAGATCTGAAAAGTCTGAGAAAGTGGAAGGGAAGGGGAAGAAAGTTCCTAGTCCATTAGAAAAAACAATGACCTATCTTAATGCGGACGAGGAAACGTCCGATAGCGAAAGCTTAGCTAGGTACGTACCCGTTTGTTAAATACCTTATCATGTGAATTACTTGATCTTAATTAATTCCATTGCATAACAATTAGCGTGGAAATGCTAACGGAGGATCAGATTTCTTCGCTTATGATGGAACCCGACATGAATCAAGTATGTCAAGAAATTCTAGGGACACCTTTAGTCGAGGTGTGTCCCTTATTGCAACAACTGCAACAACAACAATAGCACTCCTTTTCTTGACGTTACTGATTTAATCGAGTTGAAAAAGACACAACCATAAAAAATGTTCAAAATGGTAAAGAAACGAACTAGCTAAGGGATAGCTTTATTTATCATTACATAAAATTAGCGTGCAATTTGTTCCTGCACTTTTATTATGCATATATACATATATACATATATATATATATATCCTATTATATATATATATATATAATATGATATAATATACATTATATATATATATATGTATATATGCACAATATATATATATATATATATATATATATATAATAGAAACAGAAGATTTCATTTTCGAGCATGGATCTTTTTCTTCCATTTCAGAGAGTCATGGCAATTCGAGTCGCTTCATTACATTGTTATATACACCAGTTACATTTCACTCGAATTATACACAATTTGTATATATATGGCGCTCATAGAAATTTCAAATATCACATGCCAATAGTTGATTTTAATTATTGGTACACGTATATCGTCATATTGAACTTATTTACTTATAGTAATCAATGAAAGGAGCAATATCTAGCAAATCCTAGATGATTACGCGTTAAAAATATTTTTTCGTTCATTTCGTTCATACTTACGCGTTAAAATACCGGTATAGTAACTATGAAAGAAAAACAGTGAGAATAAGGGAGGAAGAGAATTAAATACTCCATCGATTATCAAAGACCCACCGATTAGAAAATCCTTTGTCCCTCTGCGTTAAGAGTACAACTATATAAGCAATTCGTTTTTTATATTGCCAAGTATGCAAGAGCAAATGCCAGCCGAAACTTAAGATGTAATAATTATAGTCTTCTTTGAATTGCTAACTAGAATTATTTAGGTAAGATGACACGATTCTAAATAGAAAATTGGCAGCTTTGACAAGCGTGCTACATTAGCTTTAATACGTATAATAGTAATTAAACATGTTCATCTGTCAAGGCACAGCAGGACATTTTCAATGAATCTTTCTTTGACTCCGATAAACAGATACATAGATAATATTTATCGCTAAGTACCTCGTAGCTGTCAGAATATGTACGTAAATCGTAATTAATGTATTTGAGTTATTATCACACATGGATTTAGGCAATCTGACTCCGAAATAATCAGTTTCAATGCCAATTACTTAACTACTAAATATCCAATAACAATTTAAAGAGAACATTTCAGTGACGACTTGAGACTAATTCCTACTATTTTAATTATTGCGAAGTAAGATTATACTTAAGATATTTGGATATCGATATTTTTAGAAGGAGTTGGATTGTCTAATTACGTTAGAGAGTAAGTCACTTTCAATCCATGAAAGGTGCATGCGATATGCCACTTACAAAGAGTAATACATACGTATGTATATATGTGTGTGTGTGTGTGTGTGTGTGTGTGTGTGTGTGTGTGTGTGTGTGTGTGTGTGTATACATGTGCAGATATAATTTATTTTTAATTCGCAATTTTCTGTGTAAACAGTGCGTGGTAATATATTAAATAAGATTAAAACAAAGTTTTCTATGAACAAGTAAAGTAGGTCAAACAAACAAATGGCCTTTTCATCATGTATAGAAAACTACACCAAAGATAAATGAAATACAGTTTAAGGCGAGCAGGCAAGTGCAATAAAACGATATTGATTCACTCAGGTTATTTGTTTTTCACTCCATAAAGTTTAAAAATTAAAATATGATAATCTCATACCGACTTACATCTGTTGCTCTTTTTTTATCGTAAGATTTTATAATTTGTGTGTGTGTGTGTGTGTGTGTGTGTGTATACATAGACAGGCACGCATACACACATACATATATATGTATGTATGTATATAGGTTGTACAAAAAGTAAAAGAATGTATATCTTTTAAAGAAAGATATTTTTTTAAAACGATGATTTTTTAAAATTTTTTTATTTATAAAATTTGATAAGCAATCTTTTCAACCGTTTTAGTTGTCTATATATAAAAAGAAGAAAAAAAGAAAAATAATATAGAAGAAACATTGAATTTTTAACCACTGTTGCATTGTGAATATACTAGTCATGATTACATAATTTTATATAAATCAGATTATTGAACAAGTTGTGGGAAATTCTTCAGCTACATATTATAAATAAACTATATTGAAATTCGAAACCATTGTCGTCGAAATTTGACATAATCGTATTGTTATCCTCGATGCGAGTCGATAATGACCATGCTCCTAAATATTTTACTAGATATTTTTTTGGCCAAAGTATGGGAGGGATGACATTGCATATAATGCGTGCGCATACTATTAGAATGACTGTAAATATATAATATTGTATATGTGATTGTAACTATGTATATATCAACATCTTCATTAAAATGCGGTTGCAGAAATACATAGCTAAATGTTAATACAAATGTACTATGTCCTTCGTATACATCGTATATACGTATGTCGATCGGTCCATCTTTAACGTTTGTATCGTTGCTCTCTTTACAGCAATTAATTAATAGCTATTAAGATTCGAATTGTCCGATACAACTGTCAAGTATTCGAACGTTTAGATGGGCAAAGTTAAATACACGAATATAGGAATATTTGTAAATTGAAAGTAAAAGGAAAGATCTGGAAAAATGGTAATGGTTACGCTGGAACAGAGATTTTTAGAGAAGCCGGTTGGAAAATTGCGGTACAGGCGAAAGGAAATGTCGAATGATAAACAGAGAGTAAACGTTCTGCGTACAGACTTTGAAAAAGTTGCGGGTTGGTTAGCTAGTCGATTGATAATTGATAACAATTAAAAAATACTTACGGTTGGTGGGAACGTTGATAACGGGAAAATATTCGAAATATATTTGAAACGGTCAACTATCGCTAGTTACAGCGGCATCCGCTCGAACTAACTGGCGTCGGTATCGTCGAAGAGGGAGAGAGACAGACGGCACTAAGGAATGAAAATGGCGTCGCGTGCACGGTGCCGATGATTTTCGTTACGTTACGTTATCTTTTGTGCATAATACAAGCGAAACGCGAGCGATGTTTCTTATTTAAAGGTGGAAAGTTTCACGGAATCGCGTATGAAATATCGTTTAATAACATCACTCGCGTAGCGTCATAATTTCGGTGTAACTCGCGCGACAACGATCGTGCGTGTGAGAGAATCAGGGAAAAGGTACTGTTTTGCGTATGGCTTTTAAATCGCACGGACAGTTCCGCCTCGCCGTTATACGTGTTCTTGGTGGTGAGCGTCGTTGACATGACGAAAGACGCGTGTTTCGTTCTCGTGCATCATGAAACCACGATGAGATATGTGCTTTGACGTACACGAGTGAAATCTAGTTTCGTTGAAAGACTCGCAAAGGTGTGGAGACGTCGTGCGTGTTAGCCACCATGGCGGTGAATCCGCGTGATATGGACGGTTTTATGCCGCTCCTGTCAACGACTGACATCAAGAAAAAGTTATACGTTGGTAGTTTGCTGTTGAATTACTTGGGCGATGCGACCAAGAGCATCGAGTGTCAAGACATCGGCCAGTTTATCGACAACATCATACCATGGTTAAGCAACGGCAACCCCAAGGTAACGAGTCTTTCCCTAACGCATTGTAATTATTAAAGCATAAGGTTATTAAAAGTTAGTACATTAGCTACGTAACTTTAACGATCTTCGACTTTGGTGTTTAGCCGCGATAATTAATAAAAGAGCGTATCGTATTCTTTCATAGTTTATTAGCTGGAAATATAGAAAGCGTGCGAAGCAGCGAATAATCACGTACACGAGGTCTGTTGTCAAGTAATACGTTTTCCTATTGCCAAACTCTCGTATTATTATTTTTATCGTTGACAATGAACGTCTATCGTTTGTTATGTAAACAAGACCACGCAACAGAGATCTGGCAGTTTTTTGCCATTTACATATCGATAGAGTAATTCATACTAATACGGCTAATGGACGTTTCTAGCCTACGTAACCTTTGTGTTTGTATGCAACGGAATAGGATAAATACGATTAAAAAAAAGTTCTCAATGAAAAGAAGCGACTTGCAGGAGTTAGGTGGAAAGTACAGCGGGGTGTGCCGGGTGACAAAACCGCCGGTACTGTACAGAGGCGTAGATGATGTAGGTACGGGCAGAGTTGCTCGTTTATCGAATTTACAATTTCTAACTATCGGTCGTGTCAATGTGAAAACGTTAATTGTAATAAACAGCCTTCTATCGGCCCATAGAATTCGCATAATCGTCATCGTGCGTGAGAAATAAATTGCAATTAGCAGGAACGATAGTCGTTCGTATTTCGAATTTTCTCTGCTGGCACTAAAGACATATTTGTGTACATTTTATTTTGGTCGACCTACATATATATTCTGCCTGCACGCGAAACTTTCTACGCTCGACACTCGGGAATGGACGATACTACTGGCGACAGCAACGTGATTGATTTGTAAATGAAATTCGAAGAATTGGGACGAAATAAAGAGGAAAGGGAAGGACGTTTCGCGGTTTTTACATGTACGATAGAAGAGGGCAGCTGTCGCACGAAGCTCGCTTTAGACAAGGATCCTACGAAAGATTTGATCGCGCGCGGCCTTTCAGCCGCTTGATCGTCCGCCGGGAGATGGAACAGCTTCGTTTACACGCGTTATCGAACGCCAATTTTCATCCTCGATGTTTCCAATAAATACCCTCCACTTGCTAAAACTTGTGCTCCATTCATCCGAGGAACGAACGAGTATACTTATATACCATTGTCCCTTAGCCGAAACATTCCACTATATATGATTCTTTCCAGCATTTTTGTCTCTCTTCGTTCAATGAAAAATATTTACCGTTTTACTTGGTAACAGAGCCTGTATAATATAATATTAGTATAACATAAGACAAAACGTATATGCCGCGTATTACTCGAAATATCTTGACAAAGGAAAAATGGAAAGAAGGCAAAGCCACCGTTTCATCGTACAGTCCAGATATGCTTTTGACGATTACGCCTAGTATTAATCTCGAATGTTTTTAACGGCGAGCTTTAACATTCGCTTTTTTTTTTTTTACAGCCGATCGTTACCTTCGATCTGATTGTAACCAAGTTTGAAAAAAATTTATCCGGGATATAATTTCGTTCTGGCATTGGCAAGCTTTCTTGCTTGCGTGAAACGTAATTAAAATTAAAATATAGCAGAGTTAACAGGAATACAGATATATGAAAACGATGGATGAGGCATAACAAACGTACTGTAATAAGGATAATTATACCGTAATACTCTAAAGCTTGATTCGTCATCTCCGGAATTGTCGATTATTTTTTTTTTTTTTTTTTTTTCATCCAAAATACGTGGATTTCGCGATCGATAACAGCGGCTAGATACGATTTTAGTTATCCGTGTTTGGATATTGTAACCAGTTATCGTCAATTACGTTCGATTGATCGTTTTCATCGCGAGGTTTAGACGAAAACGATGATTTACGACGAAATTGGTTTCTCGTCGAGATACTACAAAACTCGGGCTGGTTCTGCGCCAAGAACGTACAAGGGAAAAACTTTCACGCCATGTACGTACAGTGTGTCACGGAGTATGGTGCCGAACGATCGGCGTTTAGTCGAAGCTATTGGATTCACGATCGGTGAACGTTCGTTGGTAACGGACGAAGAAACGCCGAATGCGAAGATACGCGAAGACGCGCGAAGGGACGAAGAGGAAAAAACGGGCAACGAATCGGCGCAATGTTTAGGCGATCGAAGCGATGGAAACGCTATAGTCGTAGGCAGTTTCGTCGAAACTATTCGTACGCAAGTACTACTCGTCGAGCATCTAATCGTCTCTGTTGCCCTGCAGTCAAGCCGCGATAGTATTACCATCCACGAGTATTTGGCTACCTGGTGTGACTCGATTTAAACGTCGATGTTTTCGTTACAGTTTCAAAGTTGTAGTTGAAGTTAATTCCCTAACTTTCGTTATTAAATCTCCGCTTTAATCTTTTAATTTAAATCTCTCTGCTCTGCTAAATTTAAGCCGAAACAACATAACGTTTCAACATTGAACCTACAAGCTTAAATTTACTTGATTCGGATCTCTTCCCACGACCGGTTTTCATCCACTTTCATTCTTACTGTTCCTCTATCTCTGTTAATCAATATCAACTAGCAACTATTGTTTTCATCGATATTTATCAATTGTACATTTCAAGCACCTATATTTTATATCTTACATTTTACATTTTACATTTTACATTTTACATTTTACATTTTACATTTTACATTTTATATAGGTACGTATGTACTTGCAACGATTTCGGGATATCCAAACACCTACAGACGCAACTATATATTATTATGTATAATATATTTGAAACATCTCTACTTATGCTGAGCATGAAAGAGCATGAAAGAGCATGAAAGAACATGAAAGAACATGACCAATGAATAGGAGCGACGCGAAGAGAAGTTACGTATGAAGCAATTAGCGGCAGGAATTTTTGTTTCGCATGTTACACGAGTAGTATTCTTTCTCATTAACAGGCACTCGAGGGAAAGTTGCAAAGTCAAATTCCTCGATTCTTTCTTAGCATTTCCGGACGAGTTTCTACGAATGGATTTATCTCGTGGGAAGATCAAGAGTGAAACGTACGGCTCTACTCTGGAACAGTTCCTCTTACAAACAAACAAACAAACAAACAAACAAACAAACAAACAAACAAACAAACGACTTAACGACAAAAGTTGACTCCACGAGTTTGTCGATGGAAATCGGCGCGGGATGACGTCAGCATACTACAGTTTACGACGCGAATATTGAAAAATTGACACTAGCCAAATTTCACCGGGTCAATGAGCTTACGTCATTCTGCTCCGAGGCTGCATGCAAGGAACGGAGAAAAGCTCTGCTCCTAGCAGCGATAAACGGCGTGCGATCGTTCAAGCCGTCGTTTGCGATTCAAATTCGGCTTCCTTTTTAATAATCCATCGAACCATCGATCTCCAGTACGCTGTACATTGTACGGCACTGTACGCGCGATACATTTCTCTGCGTGTAATGTACGAATAAGCAAGTATACTTGGTAAAACATGTTTGGAAAAACATGCATATTTAAAAGTATAGTTGCCCGTTCGTTTCTATATTTAGACTAGCTTTTTATCGTTTTACGCGTTGTTACCGCGCTTCTCGCAAGTCTTTCTCTTAGCTGGTCTATACACAGAAGGAAAATCTCGAGTTGACGTTGGTAGATGTACTATGATCGGAGCGTTGTAGAGATACGAGGTGGAAGAAACGACCGCACGGAAATTTTGCCAACTTGACGCACCGTTCAGCGAATCTTTACTCGCACGCGAGAGTTCGATATCGATATGGAGAAAGATAGGGGTAAAAGTAGATAAAAGTAGAAGAAAAGGTCGTGTATCGTTATCCAGCGCCACTTGTTGCCGAGTGCACGTCGTTGGTGCGAGAATATCAAGCGAACGTGCGAAAGAGCGGTTGAAACGGCGAGTAGTTGCTACGAAAGAGGTAATAAGGTTAGGCGAGGGGTCGTTCGCAAGTTTGGATTCTACAATAGAAAACGTATGTGTAATAGCTGGCAAGTCCGTTATTTCGTGGGTAAGAGGTAATCAAGGAACGGACGACAAGAGCGCGTTTCGGTATTTGTCGCGAGATCTCTCGAGTCGCGTCTCCACGGAGGAAATAGGAAATACGTCGATCGTAAAGAATCCGTTTACGTCCTTTTTAATTTTCCATACCACCGAAGCCACACCATCGTCGTAATTTTCGCAGCAAGCCTATAAAGTCACCAAGTGGCATAAAAATGAGAAAAGCAAGAAAAATCGTGCCATCGATAGTTTTACGCGCTGTCTGCGAGCGTTGTCGCGAACAAAGGAAACCAGGTGTTCTTGTATCTTGTCGCGATTGAGAATCACCACGAGTCTTGTTATGGAAGATCTTACGATTAGCTGTGCCATTTTTACAAGACAACGGTGCACCGTATATCGATGTCAAGGACACGGGACAACGCGAACCACGGCCCATAGTTTGTCCCTCCGTCGTCGTCGTCGTCGTCGTCGTCGTCGTTGTCGTCCCTCTTCCTCTTATCGTTACCGTTCCGTTCCTCTGCCGCGAACGTTTCCTTTTTTGAATTTAAAGAAGCATGACATCAGCCTCGCCTGTCGGTGATGTCGATGCTTTTTACACTTATCGCGTTAGTCTGCGTTACTTTCTGCAACTTGCATAACTATAGTCTGCCACGTCCGATCGCTCTCGATAACTCGTGCAAAAGGTCGCCGTAAAAACGATAGACGCGTGGATAACGCCAGTTGGAATTCAAAGCGGCAAAGCTCGGGTTACCCTCCGTGCCGGCTGTTATTCCATAAATTATTAATAGCCGCTGAGCGACAATTACGCGACTAACTGGATGCACCGGCGCCGCCCCGCCACGAAAGACAGGCACGCGTGTCTCCACGATGGTGGATCATCGCCGCATCGATACGCGAATACAATTTCCTAGTATCGGTTTGTAACATTGGAAAATCAATTTCGACTAATAATCGTCGTGGTTTACGATAAAGCGATTTTACAAGGATCGTTATTTTACGATCAAACGGCATTAAGATCCCGTTGCAGAACCGATAGATAGATCAACGTTCAAACGAAATTCAAATTTTCCGAAAGCCAAAGTTCCTTCTACGAAGAAGTTGTGGAAGCGATGCCGGTACGGTCCTATCAATAAGATAAAATTGACGCACTTTGATACTAAAAAAGTGTGAAACTACTTTCCTTGGAAAGCCAATCCATACGGGTTGGAGGATGCGTGTCACCGTGATTCATACCTATATACGTATATACCGTGCGGACTCGTAATAACTCGAAATCGTGTACCGGTGAATTCGATGTGAATTCGATGCTTATTTCTCGTAATTGACGTAATTGACACAATCGACGCAGTAGGCTTTATCTCGTTTTCGTCATAATCGAGCGTTATTAAATCAACGTCTTTTTATACCGTTGGACAAATCTTCGGATCAACCGAGTAAGAATTTGCCCGAACAACACGGGGTCTGGTCGTAATCGCTCGTTCTACTTGTTACGTCAGCTCTCCCCTCTTCTCTCTCTCTCTCTCTCTCTCTCTCTTTGCCTCTCGTGCTACTTTAGGCGGATACGTGACACGAGATCCACGTTGTACGATTAATAATAATTGCATTCGTTTTACGAAGCACAGTGTCAGCCCGAGCAATTGTAAGAACGAGCGGTTGGTAAGAAACGAGCGATAAGAAAACCGCGAAATCGTCGTCCGGCTGATCGTAAGGAGCGTGCATGTTCGCTTCGATTCGTCGTCGAAGAGTAAGGGACGATTTATACTCGATAGAGCTTCTGCTTGATTGTCTTCGATAGCTTGGTCCGTTTGTCGCTAGTAATGCGATTGCTTTGCAACAAAAGCACGAACGAGCATTTCGCCGTGAACGGCGCTTTTGCGAGCAAAAGAAGAAGAGGAGGAGTAACCACCTCCCACGTGGTCTTACCAGTTTTAACGGGCCCTGCTCCCCCCAACTTCGACGACTAAGGCCAGACGGACAACGTCGCTCACGCACGCGCGCGTTGTCCATCTTTCGTTGTTTATCCTTCGTGATGTACTCGATAGGCGGGCGAAGAACCGACAGTTGGATAGCAGTAGACCTTTCTTCTCCTCAAGACGCCAGATTTTACAGATCAAGTTCGGTCGTAACGCGTATGCTCGCAGCATGTAGCTAGGGGCTCGATCTTTTCTGTCTTTAATTAATTTAGTTGTTCGATCGGTTGGTTGTTTAACGCGTCAGACTGCGCGGATAAATTTCAGCGTTCTGTTTAAACAAATGTTGCATCGCGTCGCAGGGACGCTGTTCGATGCTATTTGTTAAAAGTTGTTCCAAAAACGAGCCAAGAGCGCAACCAGCGAACGCGATTGATCGCTTCGTCGTAACCAGGAGAATAAAGCACCGTCGAAACTTTGATCGCCGCCGGTCTGTGTTTTGAAAATACCTCGCCGATCATCTGTTAACTCCGCGTCTTGTTAATTGATCTCGCGTTCCCTTATCCTTAACCTAACCCCTATCGTCGTTCGACGGTTGTGCTCTGTATCGGCTCTCTTTCCTAAGATCGCTATCGAAAAATGGTACATAAAATATAACAATTATGCCTGTACTCTGTATACGCGATACTGCTATCGCCAGAGATTAACCGCGTTGAAGCGGGCGCGTTCAGGCCAGGCTGTTAACGATTAAACCGTGTGCTAATTATATAAAAGTTAAGACAGAAAGAGAAACGAAAAGCCTCGGTGGCGAGCAATGATGTCACAGCCAGACGACAGCCCTGAGAGAACGTTTACCCCGCGACTCTAAAATAGGTTTATACGTCTATGTATAGCGGTTCGTTAAACGTATTTAAACTGTCGCCGAGTAATGGACGCTTTTGCAGACAGTGACATTGGATTGGCCGTGTGCACTTGAGACATCGGGTTCGACCCGACGAGAGTATTGCCAATGCCGATCGCCGATCGCCGATTCGGATCGAACGAACGTTGCCGTGGCCGCCGCTGCTGCTCCGCCTGCTACATCGTCTATCGACCAATATTCGTTTAGCCTGTATCTCTCGTCATCCTCGAAACACAGCCCGAGTAACTCTGGGCTTTACTTCGAACGGTTTTACCGCGATAAACGCACCGAACGCTAGGCTACACTTGCACTTTCTATATCGATCTACTCGTCCTCCTCCCGCAGGAGCAGTTCGTTCACCCTCGAATCCAACGTTCGTCTTCCAATACGCCACGTTTCCTCCACGCTACGTACGACCGATTCGTTGCTGTCGGTTCGTCCTTTCTTTCTCCTATTGCTGTATTCCTTCGACCTCTGCTATATACGCCGATCGTCTATACGCGGCAAAGAAGACGCTACGAGACGTATTTTACTTTTTCTCCCCTGCGAAACGTTGAAAAACTATGCCACGTACGAACCTGCTGTTTTCTTTTCCCCTTTTCCCCTTTTCCCCTTTTCCCCTTTTCCCCTTTACCCCTTTTCCCCTTTTCCCCTTTTCCCCTTTTCCCCTTTACCCCTTTACCCCTCGTATTTGAACAGCAAATTGAGGAAAAGATAAAGAAAAGAGAATACAGTTGCTTCAGATCGGGGTTATACGAGAATAATTACGAATCTTTCCTCGGTTCTTCAATAGTCGATAGCGTGCACGTTTTAAAGTAAGCGCTTGGTGAATATTCACCGAATACGCACCGGCGAACCGCATGCATAAAAGATTCTTATTGATTTCGCGTGTGATCACGGGACCGGAATGCGTGTAATTCGCTCAAACGTGCGCGATTATGTTACCGCGCGACGGAAAGCGCAGAGGTAGGAAAAACGAAGAGAGGCGCGAACAAATGCCGTCAAGTAATCGTTACGAGGTTGCGGGTGGAGAGCCCGCGGTAGACCAAGAGTATAATTACGTGCAAAAGGGAAAGTGCGAGGGGTCTAGGATTTTGTGGCTCTCAGGGAAGCGGAGTTTATCTTGCGTGGATCGATATACCCTGAACCCTCTGATGCAACCGTAAACCCGGCGCGTTTATTAGAGCAAACTTTCAGTCACCTTAAACCACCGATCTTGCAAATAATTATAACAAATAATCTTTTTGTCAACCTCGATTCGCCGTTAATGTAACCATTGACTTTGCTATTTCGATCGGTTGGCGTTCGATGCGTACCAGTCGTTGGACAAACTGGTTTCCCGTGTACGCGTTTTCTCGCCGAGTCGTTAATTAATCTCTCGTCACAGTACCGCGTATAAACGTCCTCTGTGTTGAGTAAATTAGCCGGCGCAGCCCGATTGCCTCCACATATCTGCCATACATGTTAAAACGATCCTTTGATTCTGTTGTTGCAGGTCGTGCAGAATGGTTTAGAAATCCTCACGTTTCTCGCGGATCGAATGGGTCACGACTTCAAGCCTTACATTTCCACTATTATTCAGCCAACGATAGACAGACTAGGTACGTGTCTCCAACTTTCTTCCAGCCGTTTGTCGTTATATTCGTAAATTATTCTTAATGACGGAAACTGAACTCGTCGCTATCGGAAATTGTTTCGCTGCTTACCGAAATCCGGCTCGAGCCATCGTACGTCGCGTAGCTTTCGTTAGCTGCGCGCGTTCTTCGTATTATCGAGACTTTAACCGGGGGCATCACGAATATATAGACGGAACCGGTCCCTTTATTTCCTTCGGTATCGTATAGATAGATAGCGAGAGATGCGATTAAGAATATCGACGATACGATATTGCGATAGGTGACAGCAAGGATGCGACACGGGAAAAGGCGCAACTGGTGCTTCTCAAAATAATGGAGAAAGGCTGTATGTCTCCTCAGCAACTATTGGACAGACTGCGACCGGCCTTTAGTCACAAAAATGCAAAGTTACGAGAGGAAGCTCTGATTCTGCTAACCACGACGTTGAACGAGTAAGAAACTGCGACAAATTACTAGAAAAAAAAAAGAGAGAAACATTTTTCTACGGATAGAAATCGCTCGTTCAAGTTGAATATTTATAACGATGAATCTTTTTACAGGCACGGCGCTGATGAAATGATACTGTCCGGAGTGATTCCAAGTATCGTGAAATTATTATCGGATCCATCCGAAAAAGTGCGAGAAACTGCTTTAAACACATTGGCGGATATCTACAGACACGTTGGTGAAAGATTACGAGTGGATTTGCAGAGAAAGCACAATGTACCGCAAGCCAAGTGAGTGAAAAAGCGAAATCGATTGCCGGCTTCTTCTCGCCAGCATTTCTTTCGTTAAATCTTACTTTCTTTTATATTAGCTAAAACAACCGCCTCACCGTCGAGCATTTCCAATCGTTTACTTGGAAGCTTGCTAATTACTTTATCGGTTATATTTTACGATTTAATCGGAGGAATTCCATCCGTATTCCATCCATTGGCGCTTATTTCAACCAGCCAATACGTTCGATATTGCGTTGCAGATTGCTGTTGCTGATAGAAAAATTCGATCAGCTGAAAGCCGCTGGCGACTTGCTGCCTCTGGCCATGTCTTCGGACGGTGAGTAAATTCGTCGAATTTCCTTCTCAGCAGGTATCCAGCAAATTAAGTCAGCAAAGGCATAAAAACCGATGCTACACGCGTCACCTCCGTTATATTATTCAAGCTGTATCGTGCTGCCATCCCGCAGCCACCAACGCTATCGCGTTGGAATACCTTCGCATTCGAGAACACCAACCTTCGTTTTTTCCTTCCTCGCCTCTTGCTCGGTCTTACACGTACGCGCACACTCCCACCTCCGGCCTCTCTTCTGCATTGTTCACGTTACCGATACACAGGATGAATATTTAACGAGGACCGCTTGTTCTTCCACGTGATAAGAATATTCGCTCGATTCGCCACGGTAAAACATGGTCAATTTGAATTTAATTACGTCGCACTGGCGCGTCTTCCGCTCCAACTTCTGGTTTCGTTCTAACCGCGTCCTGTGCATGCGTTTCTTTTTTCCTGCTGTACGCAACAGTTTGTCTCCGACAACTTGTCTCTCCAGATTGATTTCTCCCGCAAACGTGGGCGTAATATCTCCGAGAATGCAAATAAAAAGAGGAACGATGCTCGAGACGATTAAGGGATCGCGTATCTGATGGCAGTTTGGCCAAAGGAGGAACGTGCCTGCCACACGTACGTGTTTTTTGTCGAACAGCCGGCAAAACAGTCTCGCAAGCTCCGCGGACAGGGAAACTTTAGCTTTCCGGGCAAAGTCTGTCGCTGTTTTCGCATAAAGCGTCATTTCCATCACCGACCAACAAACTAACGATATTACTAATTCCCGTCGTCTATTCTAAGACGTTACATAATATTACATACACCGACAGGCACGGTGCGATACTGTGCAATATCGGCGGTGTATTGTTTCAAACGTTGTCATACCGTAATTCATACCGTGCCAAAGCCGTCCTGGCTTTTTTCTTTAAACAAACGACCTTGCAACGTTGTAACTGGCTACTGCCAGGGTATTCGAATTTCGATTGCGAATATTACGTGTCGCCAGCAACCGAATACTCGACGTATTAGTTCCAAAGTCGTCGATGCAATGAAAAAAGAAAAAAGTGCAGCTCGATGATGCTAGCGAATAGTAAAAAGTACGCGTAAACCGAGATTTTTGACGAGTCACGATGCTCGCACGCGTTCCATCCTATAATTATTAATAATCCTCGCCCCTCGAAGAGATGAAAAATCCGCTTCTCTCGCGTAACGATAACGATAACGATAACGATAACGATAACGATATATATTGGTATTTAATATTCGGATGAAAACACCTATCCACGCGGCTATATCCAGCGTCTCCAGTGTGCCAAGCATTCTTTGCGATCAGCAGTTTGTAAAGAGCATTTCTATCGCGTGTCTCGTATTTGCGATACAACGAGTCATCCACGTTCAAAGACGAAATACGTTTCTTCTTCTCTTCGACACTCGATTAGGTCATACATGGGCTTGGCAGAGGAATTACGGTTCTTCGCTTGATTTCAGATATATTAATAGAACACGAAATTACCACGAATGATTTCCTGTCTCGTTTTTCCGTCTACGAGTCGCTATCGATCATTTTCATCCTCATCGTTGGATAATCCTTCCCTTCTGCAACTCGGTGAAACTCGCTATTCCGCTTTTTCCAGAAAATGAAGCAAACTCACCTGGACGAAAAAAATATTTTCCCCAGTATATCCGTGCCGAGTTGCTCTTGTCACGCGACCACGCGAATATCTTTTTCGGCCGTACGGAATTTTCAGGTATTGCTAATTATAGTAGTAGTAGTAGTAGTAGAATCCTTGCGAGTAAGTACGCGACGCGTGACGCGAAAAGATCGAGCCGCTACGAAAGATCCGCACGAGTCTCTCTTTCCCTGTGACCCGTCGATCTGTCCGTCGTTTTATAGCGTGTCGTACTTGATATCGAAACAGCCGTTTCTTCGATCGGTAATCGGTAATTTCATCGAAAGTATTTAATGGCCCGTCCGATCGATCATCTAAGATCATCTAAGATCGTACAAGATCAGTTAGGAAGGACGTTTCTCCTTTGCCAGTTACGACATAAAAATGTCTCTGCAAGGTGCATTTCTGCGGTACCGGTTGCTTTCTCGGGACAGAGATTACTCACCCTACCCTTTACCGTTCGATCGTATTTAGCACCCACACCGTTCAGCTTCGACTCGCTTTCGTGTCGTGCGACCTTATAGCCCGAGGACAGCGCGCGAGACGCGTGTAGAGTATACGGGAGAAGCGAAAGGTAGGGTGGTAACGAAGATTTATCTTTACCGTGCACACTTCTATGGCGCACTCTTCTCTCTTCTCTCTTCTCTCTTCTCTAGCGAGGTATTAAGCGCTGGATGGCGCACGGATGCCCTTTTTATCCTCTCTCGTCGACTCTCGCTGACATTCTGCGCGGGCTCGGAACGACGTTCGCGCTTAGCCTATTGACAATAGCGGCGATTCCACGGGTGGCGAGCAACGTCGTGCACCATCGGTGGACAGAGACTACCAGCTACGGAACGCGAGAAAACTGAAAGTAACGTCCTATCTGGGAAAATTTATTGCTCGTTGTACACGCTTTCTTGTACTACGAGCGGTATCGGTGCGAAGAAAGTGAATCGGCCGACTAATTGCATTAATGGAGTACCAATGGTTAAGCGATACGAGTTGCCTGCAATCACGGCGAAACCATATTTTCATCCGATAATGCGAACAGTATGTACAATAACGTACAGTACGCGTTATGTAATATCGAGGATAGGATTATCGCGTTCGAAGCTCGCTGTTCGCGTGGCTGATTCTTCTTTTTCTTCTTGTCTCCAGCAACGATTAACGATCGTTCCGTGGAATTGGCATTCGCGTTTTCCTTTTTCCTCCGCCGCTCTTGCGTCGTAGCTGCTGCTACGATACTACCAGCTGGCGATACAATGAGAGAACGATACACGTCTTTCTCTTGATTCAGCTTTCTTCGATGGGGAAACGGAAGCATCGTATCTTGTAAATCTCTTTGATAAATAAAAACAATAAGTAACGTTACTTTCACCAACCAACGACAGAAACGTCTGTCAACAACGGCAAATAGTAAATACGATTTCCGAAGAAATCAGCGCCACTGCGTCTCGTATTCCATCTATAATTTATTCTGCGTTCGATTCACGATGAGTTTCTAGAAGAGGGTGAGACGGTGGTCGTCGGTCCCACGCTTCCTATCAATTACACCGTTCCGCGTAACGTTCCACGTAATTACAAATATTTCGAACGAGTCGTCGTACGTGAAAACGTGCACGCAGTCGGATCAATCGATTCGCCTGAGGGAAAACCACCGACCAGCTATCCCCTATTTCATCCTTTTTCCCTTGAAATTCTTGGCCAGATTCTTCTCTCGAGCGCACTCGATAACCTTTCTAAAGCCATACGAAACCAATTTGATGGTTGTTGCTTCTTGGTCGCCGAATAGAAATCTTCATCGGCACTTTACATATCACTTATCGTATCTTACATGCTGCTTTTTCGTTTGTCACCGTCGTGTTCGCGGCCGAATCATCGCCCAACTCTCGATGACGCGGTTTATCGCGCATAAACGTCGTAATCGCCGCTTACTTTCCTTTCCGTTCCGCGATACATCTCCAATTCAATTGCACGCCGATGCGCCACCGACTCGTCTTGATCGCGTACATCATCGGAAAAACTTTCGTCGCATCGTCTCGGCAGGTGGTCGCCGTTGAATTTTGCACGAAGGATCCTCGACGTGTTTCCGTCGTCAGAGATTCGATTCGAAGACAACCGCGACAGTTTTCACCTTATTCGTCGCGTACCTTATTTACCTGTCTCTTACTCGCACCGACGTTGATCCTCGTCTACTCTGCCTTCTCGTATCGTCCACCCATACGCGCTCCGTACGCGCCTCGATACGTTTTCAAATGACTGTAAATCGAACGGAATCGCATTAGTCATGATAGTCGCTTGTTTTCCGATCCGTCCGTTTCCCTCCACTTTTTCATCTCCGTTCATACTACCGCCGATACTACGCACGTTTAATTATACCTGTCAAGTTTCTGATAAATCAATCGATAACGCCCTTAACTTTGCTTAATGAACTTAATGTCCTTGCAAATTCCGCGACAATGCGATTAGCTGCGACAATGAGATCGCCCGATGGTCCGCTAATGTTCCAGGGTCTAACGTAATCGAGAGATGGCTTCTCGAATGTTATGCATAGTTGTGCTTGGTTTGGCCGCCATCGAGGGGCACCCGATAGGGGAAGGTCCCCTTCCTCCTGTCCGACTTTAGTCTCGCGATCGGTCTCGGGCCTCCTGCCTGCCTGCCTGCCTGCCTGCCTGCCACCGGTCTCGCGACAGTCTCGCATCGCTTACGGCAGTTTGTAAACGAGTGGCCATTTAACAACGCGAGACACGCGCGTCTCTCCAAGCGTCTATCTTTTCAAAGCGGTTCTCGCTGAATTCTTCGAGAAAGCTTATGCAAAGTCGGGACGGCCTGCTCGCCGATCCGACCGTGTTTTTCTTTTTTTTTTTTTTTTTTCTTTTTTTTCTTTTTCTTTTTTTCTGTGTCACGAGCCGAACACGATCTGGCCGGCACAGCGCGACTAAGTGTGACGCGTTCTAAGCGACACGCGTTGCTACCGTTCACGGACAATGGGCAAGGACGATCGTTTCAGTTTCTCTTTGCGCGTTTGTTTACTCGATCAGAGTCAACCGCGACGAAATATGTCGTCGATACGACGATGTTTCGCAGCTGGTGTCGCCAGAACGGTTAATTCGTCGTAGAATCAACCGCGTTCGCCAGTGTCAGTTGGCCTCGATCGCGTTCGTTCGAACGAGGAGACGTTTTACGCGACGTTTTACGCGAATTATCGCCTGCCGCGTTTACCACGCTAATTCGATGCCGCGCGATACCTAGCGATACCGTGCGATAACGATTATACCAAGGTAGTGGAAGCCGTTCCTGCTAGTGCAAGAGAAAGATTCCTTTGTTCCGCGTTCTTCGTGCGCGCGACCAACTAACGGACGTGTGCTGTTGGACAAAAAAGAAGATACAAAGAAACTATCGACGATACATTGTGTCCTGGAAAATAGTCATCGTGACTGACCGTTTCGCTCATCGTTTCGCGATAGAGGGACGCGAATAGATTCGTTGGATCGTTGAGCGTTGATTCGTTTCTTGGAAAGCAGAAACTGTCGTCGCGTTACTACCGGGGCTCGACGTCTTCCAAATGCACATTTATATAGCCGTCTCGCGCGATATTTCCGCGCAATCGGTAAAAACAGAAGGCATCCGCGATTTAATTATCTACCTACTCCGACGCTTTCGCATTTTTTGTACTACTCGCCTTTCTTCCGATCCATTGAAAACTTTCCTACTTCACTTTTTTCTTCTTCTTGTCTCCAAGAGAACGCGGCGTCGTGCCGATCTACCTTTTCCTCTTCGTCTCACCGGAGGTCATTTTCCCCGCGAGATAAATCCTTTACGCATCTTTATACGATTTTCGTTATCGGCATAATAAAGCATAATAAAGCATAAATAAGCATAAATAAGCATAAATAAGGCGTGCTTGTACACGTGTGTGCTAATGGATTATTACGCGCAATTTGCTATGCATCGTGTTCGTGACGCAATCATCCTTGGAGGTGCAATTTATCGATAACTTTTTCTCAACCGTGTCGTCTTCTCGTCTTCTCGTCTTCTCGTCTTCTCGTCTTCTCGTCTTCTCGTCTTCTCGTCTTCTCGTCTTCTCGTCGTATGTCGCGGAAAACGCAGTGTTGAAAATGTCGAACGCAACTCTGGTGCCTTGTCGCCGTCCTTATTAACTCGTTGGCTGTGATAGCGCGTTTATCAAATGCATCAAAATGCAAATCCAGCTTCTCGTCTAGCGCGTTGAGCCTCGCTCTTCCACCTTTTACCATTCCACTTACCGACTTAGTGTCGGAATCGTTGCTTCTTCGCATTTACGCTTTTCCATCTTGCCTGAGAAACGTCGGTCACCGTTATACCGATGAATGAAACGAACCGTCGCGTTTTGAAACATCGTATCGAAACGGAACACGCTCTTCGACAACCGTTTCTACCGTTTACCTCGTTGGTGCACCGAAGACGAGGCGCCAGTATCCACGTAAGGAAAGAAAGACTGTCGCCGCGGATACGTATCGCGCGTAAGCTTTCATCGCTTGGTCAACTTGCGATCTCTTCGCTCGAAATATTCTTTGAAATTTCTACTCTTCCGTACTGGCTAATTTGATTTCGCCAAGTTTCCATTTCCATTTCCATTTTCAAAGACTTTGAATCGGTGTGATTGCTCGAGGCGATTTCAATTATCCACGTCTTGAAAGGTTTCATTCGCAGTTTTGTATCGGTACTTGGTACTTGGTATTTGGTATTTTGGTATTTTGATATTTACCGCCGACGTTGCGTCCCCCGATTTCGAATCGATTTTCGTCGCTCAATTTTAATCACGTCGCTACCTTAGACGAGAAACTTTGTGAAAGTCGAGAAATAAAATTCCAATTGCGAATGATCCACTTCTTTCTTTCCTTCTTTCTTCTCTCTTTATCAATCGTAAATTTCAATTTATTTTCGATCGAAACAGCCACGCTATCGAAGAATTTCATCGATAAAAGTTCGTCCATCCGAGTTCCGTGATTACAAAGTGGCGATTAAAAAAATCAGCAATTAGTCGAACGGGAATCGCCTGTATTGTCGGCGGATAATGCAAATCACTTTCACTCGCCAATTATTTCGTGCCAATTATTTCGTTCGTTCTAACCTCGAGGAGAAACGCGAACGAGGAAACGATTTCAATGGGTTTCAAGTCGTTCTCTAAGACTCGAAGCGGAAATCTTTTGTCTTTCGCGCGAACCTATCTCGTTAATAACTCTGACAAACTCGATTTCTCAGTACCTACGTACGTACGCGCAGTCTCGATTAATATCATGCAAATGCGAAAGGATGCAGCAAGATCGCATCGAGTTACCGTGCCATAACCAACGCTTTTCGTACCGTGATGGTGTTCTCTCAAACTGCGTCCAACGATAAATCGCGCTTTCTACTTAACAAAACGTTGCCTCGTAACTGCGTGTCATACGGTGATTTCGATAAAAGCCAGACTTTTTAATTACCATGAATCACACTGACATGCTGTTGTCAAGCGGCCATCGCTGCTTGCACAGGGGTTTAACAAAATATCCCAGTATCGATAAAAAGCTGTGGGATCCAAGTAGCAGATGGATTCTTCAATGGGATAATATCGTAAAGCATCCAGGTGCTCGAGCAAGAGGTTGTCGTTGCGACATTCACAAACCACCGTGGCTATATCCGCGCTTAGGTATAAAGCTTTTAGCGAAAAAGAGAAAACGAAATTTTCGTTATGAACGAATCCAAATATCGACGATTCCAATAATTTCATTATATGCCTAAAAAAAGATATATATTTCCGTACTTTGCTAAACTCGTTGAACGTATTTCTTTCAGTTGGCAAAACCACCGATGAAACGGACAGAGCGGTGAGTATCGGTTTAAACGTTTCAAAGTCTACGTACGTTTACCTACGCGTTACCGTAATAATATTATTATTAACGTTATTACCGATTAATACACGTGATAAACTTCAATATTACAGATTAAATCGGCTCCTGTGAAAAGGTTAGCTGCTGCTGCTGCTGCTGCTCCTCCGAAAAGAGGACAATTCGGTCCTGCGAAAGCTCCATCTTCGGCTCTAGGTACACACACGCACGCACACGCACACGCACACGCACACGCACATGCACACGCACGCACGTACGCGCGAGTTCTCTATAGACTCTCGATGCTACTTCTCATCCCGTGTAAATCGACCACGTTCCACTATAAACGTCGTATTTTGATTATTTCGTTCTAAGCATGGCGTATTTCTACTCGTTCGAAGCGAGTATACTCTAAAATAACTCTTTACCCAGTCCCGTGTACCTTAACCAGAACAACTATAAACGCGTCAAGTTACATTTCTATCGCGGTAAACGTAATATCGTGTATCGAGTTATTTTACGGTATTTACAGAGTCAGTCCATTCCGATACGTAGAGTTTATCGTTATTATTTAAGCGTTAGTCAAATCTGTTAGTTGTATGCAAATTAAAGCGATTCGTGTGCTACGAGTGCTTTATCCGTGTATAAGATAAGCGTTTGTTTGGGTTAATCCGGATGAATGTGACGATCTTTAAGATTAACATTACGAAAGCACGTGTTCATCCTGCAACCAACGCACAGGTGTGAAGCGCGCTAACGTTACAACTCTTGCTTTCTCCTGTCGCCGCTCGGCATTTCACCATGCGATATTAATGATATTTTCTGCGACCATGCGCCGACAAAATGTCGATAAACTGTTGACGTTTCGTCGACGAGACTGCTAATTATTCGCTTGCATGACAGCTCAGCCTGGTAATACATCTTCCATGGTTCCAAGGGCTACAACCGTCAAAAGAAACGTGTCAGTAAAATCGACACCAGGTATCTAAAACTTTATTGGCATTACTAATTTTCTATTATACCATGATGGTTTCTTCGCGCAAATTTTCCATATTTTTCCACGATTACTGGACGAGTTTAGCTCTTTTTTTGCTTTATTTTTTTTTTCTTTTTCTTTTTTCTCTCTTCCTTCCCTTTAATCCCAAATAGCCATCACGATGCAAGTACAAGAAAATAACCAGAAATTTCTCAAATTCGTTGCGACTAACGCGTATTCGTCTTAAACGTACTATGCCCTTTTAATCGCCGCTCGAATCCCTTACACGCCTTACGCTTTATACAATGTTGCTGCATCTCCTTTCGTTCGCGTACGCGTATCGTTTCACTGGTGATATTCTATAGTCGGCTATACATGTGTCGTCTTGTCATTCTTGTCTGTTTATATGCACTGCCTTTTCCCTCGCTCTCATTTGCCGAGTTAACAGTGCTTTGAAGCGTCACAAAGTATTCACTAGCACGAGGTAAAATAAAAATATACAAATAAAATAAATAAAAGCCGCTTTACCTTTTATCGTAGCAACGATATCGATCGTTTGTATGCGATTTATCGGAGCGGGTTAAAATTCAAGCGTCTCGATACTACTCTACAAGATTTTTAGTTGATCGAGCAAAATCGCAAAATACTATCGAAACTTGTATATTCTAGCGCATAAATTATCTCGTAAATTAGTAAATTAATAAATTAGTAAATTAGTACATACGTATTTTAGCATAGGCGTTGCATAGCATACGGATATCCATACGTCTATAATTAATATATATTTATCTATTTATTTACTTATGTATTTAGGTCAAGCTGGCGCCGTCGACGAGGAAACTTTCCTTACAGCGTTCGAAGATGTGCCATCTGTGAATTTGTTTTCCGCAAAAGATCTCGAAGAGCAGATGAAAATCATAAGAGAAAATGTTGGTGACGATAAAAAAGATTGGAAACAAAGGACAGAGAGTGTATGTGCCGAGATAATATCGTTCTAACGTTAAACAGTCTAAACTAGCGGCACATGGCATAAACTTAATTATCTTACAGATGAAAAAATTAAGAGCAATCGTTATAGCGGGTGGTACGAATTACGAAAACTTTTTAGAAAACTTGAAAAGCGTGCAAAGATCTTTCGAAGTTGCTTGCACGGATCTTAGGTCGCAAGTGGTAAGGGAGGCGTGCATTACCTTAGCGTTTCTTAGTCAACAGTTAAAAAATAAATTCGCTAGTTTTGGAGAAGCAGTCTTACTCACCTTAATGAACCTCATACAAAACAGTGCCAAGGTGAGACTCGTAATTATTTAACGCCAATACACCGTTAAAATCAAACATAGAGAGAGAGAGAGAGAGAGAGAGAGCGTGTGTGTGTGTGCGTGTGTGTGTGATTGCACGCGCGATGATAACGTGGAAAAAAAAACTTACATGGACAATTTTGTACATTCAGGTTGTGGCAACAGCTGGTGCCGTAGCCGTGAGGTTTATTCTTCAGAATACGCATTACAGTCGTTTCGTGCCAATTATCACATCCTGTTTAAGTCACAAGAGCAAAGATATACGTCGAGCATCGTGCGAATATCTAAATCTGATTTTACAAATATGGCCTACTCAAATATTACAGAAACACTTGACCATCTTACAAGACACGATCAAGAAAGGTATCGCCGACTCGGATTCGGAGGCAAGAGCCTTTGCCAGGAAGTAAATATTCTTCGTTGCTTCTGTTCGTGCTTCTGTTCGATCCGTTTTAAACAAAATACCGCTTACATTTCCAATATTTCCAGATCATATTGGGCATTCAAAGATCATTTTCCGGAACAAGCAGAGGCGTTGCTCAACAGCCTCGACACTGCGTATAAACGCTCGTTGATGTCCCTTAGCAATAGCGGCAGCATTAACAGTCTGAACGTAGTGACGAGATCGGCCAGCGTTAGTCCTCGAACATCCAGACCAGTAATGAGCGCCACAGGTATATCTTCTTATCTTTGCTTCGTTATTATAAAATGATATTTCGAATATATAGAATAGGGACTGGCGTAGTAGATGTACGATAAATGCAGAGACGCAAGTAACGATACAGTGCGGTATATAAACTACTTCTCACTTTTTTTCATGCTGCTTTTGCGACTCTCCTTTGCATTAAAACGTATGAAGGTAGTACGGAAAATTTGCATCAGTCGTCGGGTCAACCCCATGGCCCGCTCAGACGAACTCCGTCCTTGCCACGGTCTTATCGTCAGTCTGGTATTCCAGTTCTCCAAAGACCCACTGATAGTCATTGTAATTGTTACCTTCGATGCTTTGAAACATCACTGCGTCTTAGAATTTGCACTATTGTACCTAATGTGTATCTTGTATCTTGTAATGTAATGTAATGTAATGTAATGTAATGTAATCTCCCGCATACCTACTCCGTATTTCCTAATCTTTCTTTCAACTTGTCTTCAGATCGTGCAACTCCGGGCGTTAGATCTACTAGCGCGATAGATTTGCAAGCCGCGCAAAGAGCTAAAGCGAGAATGATGTACGCGAATATGAGCAGACAGAAAGCGTCCCTTCGTGAGTAGTCTCATCGGCAATCAATTTTCATTCTAGCTGTTATTGTACGCTTTAAACGAGTTGCACCTATTCCCCACCATCTCCTCTTCGTTTAGCACGACCTAGCAAATCACCGGACACAACCGCCGTTGCTAGTCCAGAAAGAACCGCAAGAACAAGGACCAGAGTATCCGGAGTGTCGCAATCTCAACGTAAGTACAAAGAAACGAAATAATGGTTATTCCCAAAAAAGGTTTTTTTTACAAGGAACACCATCTAATACGGTCCGTATTTTCTTACGTTATACGTAACAGCTAGCAGCCGATCGGGATCACCGTCCTCGAGACTCAGTTATGCAACGTACAATCGCGAAGGAGAATCGTTAATTGCAAGACCTAGACGGTTATCCGGCCACGGGATCAGAAGTACCGGTAACAGTCGTGAACCAAGCCCGCAAAGATTTGGAATGGATAGAAGTTTCGCGAGCAAAATACGGTATGACGGCATATTTACCTTCGTATCGTTCTTTCATCTTAACCGTAACCGGGATAAACAACACTCGACATATTTAAACATATATATTTAAACATATATACGAAACGAAATATATATAGGGGAAGAAGTTTACATATGTCTCCGACGGACAGGCCTCAATCCAGGCCAGTTATGGCACAAAAGATGCTGCAGCAGTCGCGTGAAGCGGAATCAGCGTTGGCGGACGCGCTTACCTTCGATAATATCGACAATTACCCAAGAACACCAAGAGGAAAGGGCGATCACAGCGATGACAGTGAAACCAGCAGCATATGCTCTGAACGAAGTATGGACAGCTTTAGGCGACCAAACGATGTAAGTAGACGCAGTGAGATAGATCCTGTACGAGAAGACAGAGTAACCATCGTTTCATCGTACTGATATATATCGTATAAAGTGACGGACAATATTCGATACGGAATACATCAATTTCACCAACGATGTACATTATAGAAAACGTCACTTGTGCAGTATGTATATATATATGTGTGTGTGTGTGTGTGTGTGTGTGTGTGTGTGTGTGTGTGTGTGCGCGCGCGCGCGCGCGTGCGTGCGTGCGTGCGCGTGTGTATACATATACATATATACATACATACATACATATATATATATAACATATATGATTCATAAATTTGTTCTATCGCGACGCTTTCTTATCTTATGTTTATTTAAATAACGCTTTTCTAATCGATATGTAATAAAAACAGGCGCTTGCAGTGTTACTTTTATTTCACTTATTTCTTCATTTATTACGTGATATGAAGATGCTTTAATCATATCTGCCTTCGATCATACGCTAGTTCACAAATATCATGCTGCGTGCTCGTGTATAAGCGTTGTTTATTATTTTGCTTAAAATACAGAATTACTCAAGATATTTTCATCCGCCACTGAATTCGCGTATTCGTATTTGGAAATATATCCTATGTTCCTGAATTTGACGACGGTCAGAGTAGAATTAGTCCACAAGCTTGAAAAACAGGCTTCCAGCATCCCAACATTGTAGATAACGCATGTATGGTTTTTTCTTTTGGTTTTGTTGCGGCGTATTTGTTTGGTTTGGACTAACGCGATGCGCCGTTCTGTTCTCCATATCTGTCCATCGTCCATCTACCCATTAGTCGTTCTCATGGAGTGGCTCTCAACAAAGACTGTATCGCGATATGTGGGATCAATCTATCCCAAAGGTTTGTTAAACTTAATATTCATTTCCATTTATTATTCATATACATACTATATACATCGACTATATACATACTACCTGATACACTCTACTGTTGTATACTCTTCTGTCAAATGAGGAAATACAGAACCCTACCGATAATACCAAACTTTGCAGCCAAGTCTTTGCTCTGAACAAGGCTTTACACGTTGATGTTTATAATACGTGTATTATCGCGATAAATAACTCTTTAACTTGCAGGATATCAAGGAAATCATAGAGAATTGCGCGCATAAACATTGGGGCGATAGGAAAGAAGGTTTAGTCGGATTGCAACATTTTCTTTCAAATGGAAATACGCTTACAGCTACGGAATTGCGCAAAGTAACAGACATCTTTACGAAAATGTTCATGGATTCTCACACGAAAGTATTCAGTTTATTTTTGGACACGCTGAATGAATTAGTAGCTACTCATAGCGAAGATCTCGGTGACTGGCTTTATGTTTTGTGTGCTCGACTTTTGAATAAATTAGGCACCGACTTACTCGGCTCGATACAAGCGAAAATACACAAAACGCTCGAGGTTGTTAGGTGAGACCGAATACCACAATGTTCAAGATAATACGAATGTTCGTGCTATTTTACACAATTGTTTACATCTCTTTCAACTTGTAGGGAATGCTTCCCCGGAGAGCAGCTTTTGCCGGCTGTAATGAGGTATCTGACGGATCCAACGCAAACGCCAAATTCTCGCGTAAAAATAGCCACGCTCGTGTTTATCACGCAAATAGCAGAAACGGCAGAACCGTCTGCTCTTATTAACTCTGCTGGGACAGCGCTCGCAAGGTTACTCGACTGGTCGAACGATGTTAAAAGCCAAGATGTCAGGAGGCATGCACAAAATGCTGTTATATCGCTGTATAACTTGAATCCTCCGAAAGTCACTATGATATTAGCTGAATTACCCAAGTATTATCAGGTAACACGTTCTACATACATATATATCTACATATATATGTACGTACGTACGTACGTACGTACGTACGTACGTACGTATATTATAGGGGCGGTGTATGTGTATGTCATATGCACAGATGTATACCATTACAGGGGCATTATATTATATACACATGCATGTATTTTGTAGGAGGCGGCATTGCCTTTAGTGCAAAATCACTTGAGGAAATCGTCGGGTTCGAGTAATCCCGCGTCCCCTGGAACTCCGCCTCCTAGGGCGCAGAGCTCACCAGCTCGTTCGAAAGGTAAAGGTGACATTGACAATGCGGATGAAAACTTGGAAGAAGTTTATAAGTAAGTGACCGCCTTAATTCGATAAATCCCCTCATTGTTAGTCATTTTAATCTTTAAGCACTTTTCGCAGATCTTTAAGGCGTACGACAGCGGAGATACAAAATTATGGTTTCGAACGTTTAGAAAGGGCAACTACCAGCAAAGACAGTGGAATCAGCAATATGGCTGATGTCGAGGAAAAGATGGAAGGACTTACATTATGCAACTCGGTAATTAAATAGTCGATATACTGGTTAAAAGTATATACTATGTCTGAGAAGATGTCGTTCATCCGTCAGCATGCCGTTCGTTTCTCTTCTCTTTTCTTCCTTCTCTTTTCTTTATTCCTTCTTCTTTTCTTTTGTCTATTAGGGTCGTTCGTCTTCTGTTTCTTCGCCCACGCAAAGGGGACGATCTGTGACTAATATTACAGTTAATGGTTCGAGCGATACGATCGCGGGGGATCTTATCCTACCTCAGGAGAATAATGGTTACAAAACGCATGGTACGTGTACAATTATTTACAGCAGGGTTATTCATCGACTCGCGTATCTCTTATTCGTTTAACAAATGTTAATAAATCCGCGCAGGATCATCACCCGATTCGATAAAAAGGCCAGAAGTTTTAGATAATATGATTAAAACGTTGCAATCCAAGATGACGCAAACCGAAGAGAAAGTATCAGCTCTACAAGAATTTCAATTGTATGTTCGCGAAGGAGATGCTTTGTATATTAAACAGAATTTTAAGTATGTATCGTGCTATTTATTAACTCGGCTATTCTCCATTGCTACTACCACTATACGATTACGAAAACTCTGATTATACGTTTTGGTTTTCTAGAAAGCTGCTCAAAACGTTGTTAGATAGTTTGACTAACGATAGCAAGAAAATGCAAGTAGAAGTACTTCAAACTTTAATCGATATGCTTAAATGTCCAGAACTTGTCGACAGTTTTTCCGTCTATCCTGAATTGCTGGTTTTAAAAGTAATTAACGCTTATAAATTAGACGACCAGAAACAAGATTCTTCCACTAGTAGCAATTCAAGGTCTCCGGTAAGTCTGTGAATTAGTTTCGTACGTCGTGAATATGTATAGACGATTATTAATACTGTTCCACTTGTTTGTCAGGTTCTCTGGATGGCGGAAAAATGTGCTGCAACGATAGCGATGATCCTAAAGCCAGAACAAGTGATTCACCTAGTATCGACTATAATAACTACCGAACCATATCCCCTGAATATGGGCGCGATAAAAATGCTTCACAAGGTTGTGGAACATTGGGGTCGCGATGCGATAGAACCTCATTTGTCGAAAGTCATGCCCGGTCTCATCAAAGTAAGTAAGCTGACATATATCCTACCATATATGAATACAAAAATCTTCCTTTCGTTCTAACGTACAATTTTACGTTAATCATTACGTTTCTGAACAGGCGTACGACGATAATGAAAGCGCGGTACGTAAAAGCGCCGTGTTTTGTATGGTAGCAATACATTTGGCAGTTGGTGAAGAATTGTTGAAACCTCATCTCAGCTGCTTGTATACCAGCAAACTGAAGCTTTTAAACATTTACATACAACGCGCGCAACAAGCGAACAGTCAACCGGCAAGCCCACGTAGCAATAGTAAAAATTAACTAACATCAAACTCCGCGACGCTTAGGATCGCGATACTTAAGAGATTTGCCCGTTTGAGCGCAAGGCATGAACGAATGCTGGTTAGCTTCCTCAGTAAGTCCAATCCGTGATGGCTACGATCGAGCAGTAAAACGATACATGTCGATGTTTTTCAATATGATAGACTGATCTACATGATTTCACGGCAAAGTGTATTTAACGGCATACCTGAACTCCTGACAGTGATGTTGCACAAAAACAGGTACTATGCAAGTTGTTTACGCGTACGTTTACGTGTTTCGTTTACCGAAAATTTATGCCTGTTTCAAAGACAGAATCGCGTTAGATATTAAGGTTCCTTGAGTCATAATACATGTATTTTTTATCGATACGTTACGATCCTGATATTAAGTTGCAGCGTTGTTTCTTATTTTAAGAAAATGTGGAAAAAGTGGAAAAAGTGGAAAAGAAAGAACAAAGAGAAAGGAAAAAGCAACGGGAGAAGCTTTAAAAGGCTCCTACTCGTATCTTATCAAGCTCGCAAAACATCATAGTATCGTGCCTCCTGTCTACTTTGCGATTTTATATACTTTGAATTCTGTTCGCGATATCTCGTTAGGATATTGTATATATTTACGTATGTATCTCAGTGTATTGTTGTGCATCCCGTAGAGTTGATCGCGGTTGTTCGACAGGAATGTGATGCCAATGACCTAAATATCGTCGATCTGACGTGAGTGAAAGTATGAGAAGACAGTGCGACATCACTGCCGAGAGAGAGAAAGAGAGAGAGAGAGAGAGAGAGAGAGACTCATATATTATTTGTAAGCGGAATATACGTGAATGCCAATTATATCGATACCGAAAGAAAGACATTGTATAAAAATACGTTATACGCTTGTTCGCCGATTTACAAACATCGCTAACAGTATTGCACCTTGCAATGGACAAGTTAGGAGAAAGGCGAAGGAACTCAAAGGTATCACGATGAAAAGTTCAAACTGAGAATAGGCGCTATGTTTGATATCGGTTCTGTATGAACAGTGAGAGTGAATAAATTTCATATAAAATATTTTCCTCGCATTTCAGCATTAACGACATAGAGAAGGCTCGCGCGAATATCGTATTTCTTAATAATTTGCATGTGTGCATAATACGATTGTCACGGGAGCAGCTCTCTTACGTGCGTCGTGTAGATCGAGATGTTGAAAAACAAACCATGAACATATTTGTTAAAAATCCATGTGCTAGTCAGATTTCCAAGGACGCACAATGACACAAGAGATGCAGACGAGATGATGGAAAGTTTTTCGAGAAAACAACAGGAACAATATTTGAAGAGGCAGAGTCTGCGAGAGAAACAGAGAGAATGCGACAGAGTGAATGAGAGATTATATGCGACGAAATCAGCAAAACTAGATTAGCAATGATTAGGGGAATGATATTCGAAACTAACGTTAATATTTAAACTATTCGTCACGTTGCCAATAATTAAACGAATGCTAAATCAAAGCTAACATAACGAGTTTAGTAATATTCTGTGCCATTGTCGTTTTTGTTTTATTTATATATAAGGATAAAATTATATATAAATATATACTTACCACCTTTCGTCTTTTCTTACTTACTAGTGGGTTCAAGTAACAGAATAATAATTTCACGATGAAATTGAAACCGAATGATCCAAGTATTAAAACGAAGAAAAGGAATAGACACTGCATTAACTAAATTTCATAATGTTCTCCAAAGACACAAATATTATGCATAAATTAAGTTGACGCATAAGCCTTCTCGAGATTAGGAGGGAGGCAGACGTGTCTCGCGCCTAATTCGATAATGGTATAAAACGCATGGTAATGTGTATTGATTTGTCAATAGGCGGCCAAATAGTGCCAAAAGCGTTATCGCGCGACAGAAGAGCAATTGGTTTCGAATCAATCATCGATCGATAATCGATAATCGAGTCGGACTATTTCTTTTACTTGGTGCCTTTGGTGTCGTCAGGACGAAATTTGTTCGAGGATCGTCTTCGATCGTCTTGTAAAAAAAAGAAAGGAAAAGCTATCGTTGAAGCGATCGTAGTCTGCAAGTAGCTAGAGAGCTCCTGTATTTGCTAATGTTGCGTAAAACGTACAGCGAAAGTTTTTCATTCGTTGTTACGATGCAAAACGGAAAAAGAGATCGAATTATTTATAATCTTCGTGCTCGTTTCGCGACATTGGCGTGGAACACGAGGAACTCACATTTTCGCGAATCGATACATGTATCATCGACGTCGTCTAAGAATGTATCACGTCTATTTTCATAAATTGCGCTAATCGCAAAACCAATTGTACGGACGCGAATCGTCTTTACCGTTTGCGGTTTCGCTACAGGCAGGGTGAATATAGTTTTCTCGTTCACGGGAAATTGTTACCGACCGTTTTACATTATACGGTATTCCGTGGATGAATTTTCGAGGGAAGAAACGTATGGAAGGTTACATATGTGTAGGATTTAGCGTGATTACCGATTTATCTAACACGAATATTTTAACGTTGCGTCTATCGATATCCTTTTCGTAATTCATTTGTCATTTGTCGTAATTATTTAAAAAAAAAAGAAAAGAAAAAAGAAAAAAAAAACAAACAAACGATTTAGGGTTTGACCTGGTGTGTGCGGATCGTGCGTGCGTGCGTGCGTGCGCGTGCACGCACGTGTGTGTACATATATATATATATATGTATGTATGCATGTATGTATGTGTATATATATATATATATATATATATATATATATATATATACACACATACATATTATTAAATAATAATAGAATCCAATGTAATATTAATACGGATTAGGTAGCTCATCGTCACTGCCTGCAGCGTTGGTCGTGCTGAGTACACGCGGACCTTGGCACTGCTGGACACTGCGTAGTGTCGCGATCGTTTATAAAGAAGAGAAAAAGAGGAAAGCTTGTTTTGTTAAGTTTTTGAGCATTATTATTGACAACAGGATTTATATTATATTTACTAATGCGTGTATGATACGTAGATATAAATATATTATGACACATTATCGAGATCCTTGCCACTCTGTTTGCATCACGACGATGATGATGATATCAGGCTATATGAATTTACTCCATACGCTTAACTCGCTCGTTCATCCTGTGTACCTTTGCTTTTGTTACTTGATGCTGTAATAAGAGGAAAGAAAAGAAAAGAAAAGAAAAGAAAAGAAAGAAACACGAAAAGTAAGAACAAAGCATATTTCGTTGTAACCAAACAAAAAAAAAAAAAAAAAAAAAAAAAAAAAAAAAAAAAAAAAAAAAAAAAAAAAAAAAAA
>JACXIT010000182.1:8302-78005 GCA_014737525.1 Bombus difficillimus | reverse complement strand
TGGGAAATCGTCGCGATGTAAAAAGGATATACTCTTTCACGCGTGGCGTTAATAACCGAATTGGCGTATAATTGAAAATCAAATTGTAGAAATTTTTCCTTTCTCTGCGTGATCAGAGAGGTCGTTTTGCTATTCGATATTATTAACATTATTATTATTATTTTTTTTTTGTCATTATTGTTACTACTACTACAACTACAACTACTACTACTACTACTACTACTACTACTACTACTACTACTACTACTACTACTACTACTACTACTACTACTACTACCACTACTACTACTACCACTACCACTACCACTACCGCTACTACTACTGCTACTGCTACTGCTACTGCTACTTCGCTTTGTACGGTATTCATTTGAGTGCGACCAAATGAAATGAAAGGCAGACATGGCTATTAATTCTGTTATCGTGTTAATTTGATACTTGTTGCACGCACAGATGTACCTTTCATTCTATGGAATTTCCTCGACCGTGGATTTTCTTGCGTTCTTCCGTGAGAAGGAAATCGTTGGAAAAAAAGAAAGGATAAGGATGAAAAAATTCTCTGAATCGCCGATATATTTAATATGCTAACCTTACTAGTAGTGGAGAATATATTTTATATGAGAACGATCAATAGTCGATTGCTTCGTACGTCTGTTAATAAATGAGATTTGAAAATACTTCCAGCCCGTGTTAAGCATATGTAGTTTGACTCTTTTTTTATACGTCTTTCTTTTTCCAAAAGATCTTCAATCACAAAAACCTGCGATAAGACAAGATGCACTGGTCCATTACATAGAATACTGTCCCATAGATGAAACAAACTCGGGATTGACAGAATTAATACGCAATATGTACTGCAGCAAAAACACGTAAATAAATAATAAACTTTGCTATTTCGTTGCGATATTTTGTCCGACTATGTTTTATTATCGAACGTCGATCTTATATCTTATATAGGAAATGCGTACATTTACGAAACTCATGTAACTCAAGACTCGTATTTCATTTTCTTTCGTTGATTGACGAATTCGCGTCAGAATAAAGCCAATTGTCGTATACTTTCAAAATATTTGCATTTGTATTCCTTATGCTATGTACAGGCTATAGACTATACGGACCTTGCGAGGCTGCTTCACTGCCGATAGCCGTTTCGCTCGAGTTGCCTCGTACCCTGACGTAGAGCACTCGAGGCAACCAACTAACGTTAAGCGAGGAAGAGCTGCGAGGCACCTTTGATCTCGCCAAAAAAAAAAAAAAAAAAAACAGACAGTCGTTGGTTTGCCCCGCGGTGCAGCCACGTACTGTTTGCACGTAGCTTTATATAAACCGCCATAAATATCACGTGATGTTTATACAACTCACGTAGTATTTAGCGTCATGTAAGTATCTATTTATCAATCTATCTATATCTATATATATATATATATATATAATTTCTGTACATTTCTATCCTCTTAAAATATCTTGTTGCTCGAAAGATTATATTCAATTATATTTGTCATGTTACATATCATTCGTGTTTCATATTATATAAATAGAACAAACTCGAGTAGTAATATCAATATTCGCGCGTAATTCACGCGAACCAATCAGCTTTCGAGATTTATAATTCCTTCGAAAGTTCATCAGTTGCTTCCCATTCGCGGTCGACATTAGCGGTTTCTCAAAGTGCTCGGAAAATCGTGTAAATAATGGTTATTGTTACGATTATAGTAAGAATGCAACACGCTTTCGAAAGTTTTCATTGATTCATCGAATTTTATCGTAAATTCGGCATTCATCTACGTCGCATCTAAATCGGTAAGTAAAAACTACGCTACTAATTTCTATTCGAACGTGCCAATAACCAACAACTTGCGACGATTGTTTTCGCTTTTCGCTTTTCGCTTTTCGCTTTTCGCTTTTTGCTTTTCGCTATGAATGGAATGGAATATATAGTTATAAATTACAATATTTAGCAGTTTCGAAAAATATGATTTTATTAGAAACATTCTATGAAATTTTTCAATGGTACGTATACGCCATATAGATGTAGGTATATACATGTACATATGTACTTACACATACATGTACAATCGAAGAATACAAGCGTACTATAGAGATACAACGATACAAAGTACATTCTTATAAATTTCTATTCTCTTCGCATATTCACGCATATTTATATTACGAAAAAATGAACGAAAGAGCGGAGAGGAAAAAGAAAGGCACTTGTCGAACCAAAAACTTCGATATACGTATATGTTTCTAGAGATCTTCTTAGCCGAAATTGGCGTTTGATACACACACGTTCTTTTCAATCATAGACTAAGCTCACTTCTCCTTCTACCAATGGCGCTAATCATGGAGGATTTGGTTGCATCTTTGCTTGCGATAGTTTCGCTTTTCTCTAACGATTTACGGACAAGCTGAATTTCGATGAGAACCAATCGACGCTTGGAGATGGACTTGCCGTGACTTTTATCGAGTATCGAGTTAGCCGATACTTTGAGATACGCTGGGTCCACCGATTGCGGCCATCGCATCTAATACAAATACTTATGTTCGATTGGTCGTCCGGACAGAATGTCCGTAAACCGGCGACGGTTAATAAACCGGTAAAAAAAAGGTAGTTTTGTGCGTTTGGTTAGTGGTCCATTTTCGGCCATCCAGTAGACAAAGAGATGGTTTATAAAAAGGCATGGTAAAAAGTGATGCGTATATCGACTTGAATATGAAACGGGACAAAATGGTCGTAGAAAAAGGGACGATCGTAACATTTAGGTATCTAGTTTAAGTAGATGGGCGCCATTTGAAAGAAAGCAAGTCCGTAAGTTGGAACAAACCGATAGATTTGTTAGGCGTTAATGATTTACAGAACGCAGCGCCTGCGCCTGCGCTTCGATACTACGTATGTATGTACATATTGGCATTTGAAACTATACGCTCCATAAGCAAAACAGGATACCGCTTCCTCTCGTTGCGCGACTTTGTCCTTGTCTATATATTGGTAAATCACAGCAAAGTTGTTAACAATTAGTTTCCAAAAGAGGAATGCTATGCTATTGCCTGAAAACGGCAAACGATCATAAGGTATTTCGCCAGACGATCTACGGCGCGACGCGAGGAAAAAATTAAAGTTGGCCGCGCGCACTTGGCCCGTGTTCCCGAACGAACGATGTTTTTATCGTCTTCCTCTACGGCCAGCCATATACATTTCTATAAAGGCAAGGGAGGCCGTATCGGATCAACGTATAATACTGTTTTTATAGTCTCGCGTACAGTCGTTGGCTAGCTTTTTGGTAAAGAATTCCCGTCTGGCTGCTTCTGCGATATCATGTTGCAAGCACATGCCGTGCGTATTATCATCAATCGTCTCATCGTCTCCTATACCTGTATACACAGACACGTCTATATGTATATCACGAATTCACGCGTACGTAACGTACTATACTATCGTTTGCCTCTTAAAGTTGTTCTTCTTATCGCTGAACAAACTTGGGCCAGTGATGGCAGAAATTTACCGATTCGCCGATTCGTTTATATCAGTCTACAAATATACGTTAACAAATTTTTCTGCAATTAGCAACAAACGAGGCTATTCGTCCACCCTATATATCCTCTGGTCGATGGGCGAAACGTTTCCGAGACGTCGTCGTTGGTCGTGTTTCGTTTAGCCTCGAAATATATATCTGTTCTCTCTTCCGTTCTCTCGTCATACGGCTCCTTTCCGCTAATCAATGTTCCGTCGCGATTAATTCGCAGCGAAATACTCAAGTATGAAACTACACAGCTTCGTAATATCTCTCTCTCTCTCTCTCTTTCTCTTTGTCTTCCTGCCTCGGCTCTGCAAAGTGCCGATCTTCGATCTTGACCTCAACGATATCGAAGTAGTAGCTTCGCTTTCGCAAAAATCTGATCTCGTATCCTCGCGCTTCGTGTTTTACAGAGGCAACGACTTTAAGTAAAAATCCGGTAATCAGTGTGTCATGTATAGAAGAAACGTTATATGTACATACAGCTAAGAATTCTTCCTCGCCACGATCCCCCAGCCACATGGAAGAAAGCATCTACACGTTTTGTATGGTTTTCGGGTTCAACGGTTCCGTGACGGATTTATCGATACGCTGTTGTTTTCTCTGTGCCCGCCGTTTCTTCGTTTTCGCCTCGGCACCCACTGCTAGGAAATGATTCTGGAAGTACTCCTCGATCTCCGAAAGCTTCTTGCCGTGAGTCTCTGGAAGCAATAGCCACACGAACACGACGGCCGTTATGGAAACACCAGCGAAGAACCACTGCACGGCATGGGATCCTACGATCGTATGAAAAACGTATGAGAATAGAGTTTGAGAAGAAACATTTCCACCTAGTTACGTACACGCGAGAGCTTTCGTACGACCGCATAGACGAGTTTCGCGTATTCAACGTGCTAAACTAAACGACGACAAACTAAAAACGCATTTTTTTTCTCACAGAGTCGTGTAAAGATGTCTCTGCTCGGTAAAATCGATGCGGCACTCGCGGAAGGAACGGAGAAGATGCGAATCGTTTACATATTTCTTTTTTCTTTTTTTCTTTTTTTCTTTTTTTCTTTTTTTCTTTTTTTCTTTTTTTCTTTTTTTCTTTTTTCTTTTTTCTTTCTTCTTTCTTCTTTTTTCTATGTATACCTAACACATTTTTGTGTTGTAACGTTTCTTAGTAGTAGTCGTAGTAGTAACAGCTATCTTTTCAAGTATACATACGTCTGACAATGAGTTGAAAATATTACTACAACCGAATTAGAGGAGACACTAAAAATAAGAGTTACTTTTAAAAACACTTTTGAAAAAGTTGAAAGAGAGACTTTACCATTTCTTTACCATTAGGAGAATTTACTATCGTAAATGGTGAAAATTCGTTTGTTGCCGATAACGGTTGTGAAATTTGTTCAAATTTAGATAACTCGCGTAAACTTTAGCGTCTGACAGTAGTAAAATATCGTGAAATATCTGTAAAATACAATCGTATACGTACCACCGAGGAAGCTTTGTAAGCTTCTGTAACTTTGCAGCGCAGCGAACATTAGCAAGTTGGCTGTGGAATAACTGATGGAATGGGCGATTCCTCGGATGTCGGTAGGGAATAATTCGGCCGTCATGGTCCACGGAATAGTCAACATACCGACCATAGACGTGCAAACGTAAAGTAACAGACATACAACAGGAACCTGGCAAACAAATAGACAACGCGATAAAGATGATGTACATTTTCGTCGTACAATTGTTCAAGGATACGCGCAGCATTTAGCTTGGAAGGCTTACCCAGTATCCAGAACGATCGCCGTTCTTAATAAGATAGGTGTAGTAACCGGAAACGGTCATGCAAAAGGCCATTCCCAAAGACGAGATAATACAGAGGAGCCGCCTCTTGTACCGCCTTAGCAGCCAAGTATTCACCATCGAACACAGGAAACGAGTTACACCGACTAGAATCGAGGCTATGTATGCATCCACGCCGGAACCGACTTCCTGAATGTGACAGTGATTACGATTAATCACGAAACGCAGCATGTATAATCGAATCGGTGATCAGACTATGCTGTGAACGTCGAGCAGAAATAGTTATTTACTTGGAACCAGGTGACAGCGTAGAAGAGAGTGATATAGATGCCGGAAAACTGTTGGAAGGAGAAGAAGAGGAAGAGTATCGTTAGCGGTTTCCATCCTGTGGGCTTCAAGAATCCCCTGAGTTTAGCGGAGACACCGCCGTGTTTGCTCTTTCTTTGTTCGCTCAATTTAATCTCGTTCTCCTTCACGATCGTATTGAACTGTGCCTCCGCGGCGGACACCTTGCCTTGCTTCGCCTCGTGTTTGTACAGCCTGCGATTCAAATACGATAGAGCCTTCGGAATGCTTACCTTTGCGGTACAACGAATCCGGTCTAACGGTATTCGATCCAGCGAAAATCAGTTTTATTATCTCTGTTTTCGCATCGTACGCGTAGCAAAATAAGCCAGCCACCCGTCCTTGTCGATATTAACACACGAAAACGCACTATTTCGTGCCGTTAGTATCGCTCGAATTCTACCACCACCATCACCGCTATCGCGTCGCTGCTACCGCTACCGCTACTAATACCCGTCCACATAGATCGGATCGCTTTCATTCGCTTTTCCTTACCATTCCAATGATTTCTTCGCATCCTCCAATCGTCCCTTAGAGACGAGCCATACAGGCGATTCCGGGACGAACAGTTGCACCAGAATGATTGGCACGACGGCATAAATTATGCCCAGCCAAGCCACCAGTCTCCAATGAATGTACGCACCCTTCAAGTACGAAAGAACCATGCCAAACGAGGCCAAAGTTGGACCGAAAGATATCATCGATCCTCTGAGTTCTGGTCTTGCGACTTCGGTGATGTAGACGATAGCTGGTGAAGTTGCCAAAGCCGTGGCTAGACCGGACAACAATCGACCGACCAAAATCATCGGGATATTGGTCGACAGCGCTATGAGAATCCAGCCTGCGATGAAGGGAACGGAGCCGAATTGAAGGGTCCGCAATCTTCCCACCGTCTCCATCAGAAATCCTCCTAACAAGGCACCCAAAGGTGTGCTGACTACCACCACGCTGGCTGAAAATTGATCGCGTTTAACACGGCTGATATATAATAATCTAATTATAATAATAATAATAATAATAATAATAATAATAATCTGTCGCCATTCGCTTCTCGTCGATGTCGAATTGTTGCAGTGGTCGGGTAAAGAACCGCGCGTGTCTCTGCGTAAACTAGTTCGATCAGCTCGATCGAATCTCGCTCTCTTATACAAATGGTAACGTTTCGCGCACGACTCTGCTGGTTGTTACGAAGTAACAAAGACGAGCGAAACGCTAATGAAAATGTAATTTAGTCGATAAAATAGAAACTCGTAAACCGTGTTACGGCAGTTATTGTTTCGTTCGGCGACTACTCACCTCTCTCGCAGGTGTAACCTCGCGTTATACGGTATTATACTCGGCTCGACGCAATCACTCTGTTATTTCGTAAATTTTAGTCGTCGCTGTTACTTGTATCGTGGTTATCAAAGCGCGTAACAATTTGCTTACCGATCCAGGAAGTCTGTTCTCGCGTTGCGTGCAATTCCGCGTCCTCGGCCTCGAGGTGGGGGATCAAAATAGCCGAATAAGCCATGGCTAGTCCTACCGATATATGGAAAGACGCGGCAATGATGCAGGAAGCGATCTAAGGATAGATCAGATCGGATGTTGGATCGATCGTTGTTCCAGTCCAGACACATACATTATACGGTACATCGTATTTCGATGTTTATATCGATGATATTATACCTCGTGTATGGCATTTTTAATGGTAGTAGGCTCGACGAAGCCTTTGTTCAGACTTCTGCTCGATACGATCGCGTCTTTGAAACACTCTCTCTCGTTCTCCTCGATGTTCTTCGATGCCTCGCGCTCCACACTGAAACACAAAGAGCCCGACCGTCTTCACCAGCTCGTCCAGCCCCCCTCCTCTCTTCTCCTTTCCTCGAAATCATATTCGCCGATTAAAACGTTAAAACGTTAAAGACGTCTCGACGGAGGAGCAAAGGATAGCTTTCCACGTGTCCCCGATGCATTTTTTATAACACGTATCAACATTTAAGAGATTAAGCGAACCCGTTCGCTTCTTTATTCGGTTGTCAAGAACCTGAAGGCTGCACCGCGATATACAACACGCCGGGATAGCAATACGCCGATATATGGCTGGCAATATATAGATGGATAGATGGTCGCTTTACGCGCGACAATTTACGATTGCGATAAAGCGTTTCCATTTCTTGGTAGCTCTATCTCGCCAGCATACGCGTACCCGTTGCTCGATTAATTTCTCGCTTGACCGCTGTTCCGTCCAACGTTAACAATGTCAAAATTGTACACGCGTAGCTACGTAGAGATACGCGTGTATATATAATTTGCAAGCGATCGTGTTTCGCAACGGTGACATCACGCGCATCACGTTTTATCGTGCACGCACGATGTTTATATCGTTGGAACTGGTAATTACGTACGGATAGATTTATAGCAGCTGGCGATCTATCGCGACAAGTTGCCGCAACTTAAATCGATCGATGACCGATAGACATATTGAGAAAGCGTGTTTGTGCATCGTTTAAACGCGACACGGTGACGGACAGGAACAGATGTGGCAATAATTAAGCCGCTTTCTGACAAACAACATTCGATAATAATAGAAATATTTCGTTTACAAGCGAAAGTAACGAGCCGCAGAATTATTTTTCGCCCGAGAACCGAGAACAGTATACGAGCGTTGTGCAACCAACGATCGCTGCAAATGGAAACACCGTCTCGCGAATAAGCTGTCGGGCCTTAACTCGGCTCAATTAAAAACGGCTGGAGGAATTAACGCGCGTTAATTCCAGCATTTCCCCCTTCGATCAATTCAACGGAGTCGAACGCTTTATTACTCGACACCGACGGACGGATCGTGTCCATCTAACGTACACACATTCGTATCGTATCATTCGTACTTTCGTAAGTTTCGTTGTTGAGCGCGAGATGGAGAAAATAAAAATTACGTAATTTCTTCGCCAGATAAACGGATCGCACCAAGAGGCAAGTCGGGGGGGAAATTGTATCACGTAACGTCCGCTTACACGCGTTTATCGCACGCATTTATCGCACGCATTTATCGATCGGCGAAAAAGTCGTCTAAACTGTCTGGAGAACGGCAACGATCCTACGAATTAGCGTACGATGTATTCGCGTCTCGTTCGACTCTGCCTCCCGATGAAAACGATTTCGAAAACGCGTTACGAGTTGCAACCAGACTAGGTATGTAAACGTACACGCGTTTCATACAATCGATCGAGGCAACCGACCATTAGACAGGACTCTCCAACACATCGCCGATATACACTCTGATAATTATAACAGCTCGTCGGAACGGCCGGACAAGTTTAAACAAGCGAAACGGCGCTCGATAATTTCTTACGAGTGCAAACGAGCGTATAACGACGGACACGATGCAAGTAACGATCGACTAGTATTCGATAAAGCAACGGCATGCGTTATCAATGAAGCAATTACGATTACGTACGTACCGATGTGCGTATATGCTGTGGTGCGTTTGCAATCACAGAAATGTTGCTAATTGCTGTATTCGCGCAAGCGTTTAATATTGGACAAGGATGCTTGCATAAGTATCAGGTGCTGCTATAATTTATTTAATTTTTTGCATCGGTACAACAAGCTGTCGTAACAAGTCGCGGCGAGATGGAATAACTCGCCGCCTTGTCCCGTACGCGCACGCCTTCGCGCTTCGACGAGAAAAGCTTGTCCCAACGATATTGTCGGAGACACTGGGCTCGTAAAAGACGCAACAGCAAAGATAATTTGCCACCGAATAAAGGGGGCTACTGCTAAAGATAATTCGCCCGTAAGACAAAAGATGGCAAGTATCGGTTATCGGTATAAACTTATCAAACGTATATGCGATATCTATTCGATGTTTAGCGAACCGTGTACGAATCGGGCGCGGCTGGTTTTCAATTCGACGTTTTCGAATTGAAAACGCTCAACTATCGAGCAACTTGCGAAAAACGCTAATTAAAATTGTCCGAGACGAGCCGAGCTTACGGTCGTGAGACGTTGACGAGAGGGAAGGGGGGAAGAATCACGCGGATCGCTTGTCTATACATTTTCACTTTGCGAGCGAGTGTTTAACAGGGTCGCGGCTTAATACGATCGGTTCGTAATACGCGTTACCGGAGGCTACGGAGCTACATGCCAGGGTCTGCACGGAAATTCCCAGCGCGGTTTTTCCCAGCGACCGTAACGCGCTTTAAACCCTTATCAAGTGTGTACCGATACACGCTGCCATGAAAATGATTATACACAGCTAGTTATAGACAAATGTTGGACAGCTTCTCTAAGAATAGCAATGCTGTAGAAAGGCCAGGCATGTACTATCCGCGCGCATATATACTTTTTAGCGGTGACATCTTTAGCCTTAGCCATAGGGTGTCGAAACGTGAAGTAACGCGGTAAATACGACCGTGCCTGGCTACGAAACACACGGCGAATTTTGAGATTAGCGGCGGGGGCGGGGGCGGGGGGGGGCGGGGCGTAGCTCGACCAACTCGGCTTAGCCGTGTGCAAATGGAAATTTCGAGAGAATCGAAAGTAGCGGGACAAATTTATTCGAAACACTTATATGCCAGGCTGAATACTCGATAAGAAAAGAAGCAATAACGCGTAGTTGTGATCCACTGGACAACTCGGTGCTAAGCTTTTTATCACGACCAAGAGTATCAAATGCCACGTCACTTGGCGTTATTTCGACTCTAGTTTCCTTCTAGATAGCGATAGCCGGTTCTCCCTTTCGCGTTTCTTTCGTCTTTCTTTCGCGTCGTGATATTTTAAATGCAAGCCTTGCCAAGCCAAGGAAGAAGAACAAATATAAAGGGTTACGTCAGACAGAACGTATCGTACCTAGTTATTGTTAGATCGACTCCGTTCATTATCGACATCGTGACTCTTTGTTTGTTACGTGACGCGATCGATCGTAAGTCGGCCGTTCGAATTTCATAGACAAGATGGAGACGAAAGAAACGTTCGGAGGGCACGGTGCAAAAATTTCCGCCGACTCGATATCACGACGCTGAGATTCGTGATCGGAAAGCGGTCGATCCTCGTGCCTTATTTCCTTTCAGCCTAGTACGACGTATGCACGTATTATCGCGGTAACGGTAATTTACCTATCCACCGGTGGATCGTAAATGGACGTGCAAGAAGAATATCTGGTATACCTTCTATATCGCAGCAGTTCTATATACGATAGCGATACGTCGCTTATTGTCAGCGTTTGACGATTTTGTGGTTTTAATTAACGATTAATTTCATTCGCAATTCCATTCGCATCGTGATAATTCCATTAGAGAACGGTCGTCCGTTTAACTTTTAAATATCAACTTGATCGTTCTTTGCTTTCCGTTTTTCGTTCTGTGTTTACAAGTTCTATACTATATTAGCAGAAACCGAGATCCCTGGTGCCAGGTGGTTAGATCAGAGGTTGTTTTCCAAAATCGAGATGACGATTCGTAAATATGAATGTAATTTCATTAAATTTTCCCATTTTGCGCACCTCTATAATACGTTCGATACGGTCACCATCTTCGTCGAGAATTCACTTTTCTCCGTGGAAAATATCTCGCGTTTTGTCTTTTGTTATTTGCGTTGCGTATACATTCTTTCTTTCTTTCTTTCTTTCTTTCTTTCTTTCTTTCTTTCTTTCTTTCTTTCTTTCCCCCCCCCCCCTCTTTTTTTCCTTTTTCTTTTTTTCTTTTTGTTTAACACGACTCGACATTGATAACGTTGCGAAAGAAAGGACAACGACGAATATAGCGATACAGCGATTTAAACGTATCTGTCTTGCTAACGCGTTCAAAACAAGAGTATCGGCGATTTATCGGCTGGCAAAACTGGTTCTCCGGACCGGAGAACGAGTCTTCCTGTTATTCCCCCGAACGAGTTTCGCGTGCTTTCGTTCGTACTTGGCCTTCTGAAACATCCATCCTCCGTCCCGTCAAAATTTTATACAACGTACACTTCCTTGCCAAGTTGATGAAATACAACGCGACCACGAATACACGGTCGATGGTCGAAAGAACGACGAATCCCGAAGGACGCTTTCCAATGTTCCCGTCGTTACGTCGTATCGCCGTTATACGCGCGCGAATAACGAAAACAGATTCGATTAGGCTCTCTTGCTCGAGGACAGCCAAGCAATCACAATAACGTATTTCGCTATAGGATGTCGCCATCCTCTGAATTTTCGATCCACGATTACCCTTGCTCGCTGTTATGAAATAGAAACCGGATCGGTCGACATATGTCAACGGAACGCGTGATTTTCAGCGCCTCTTTCATTTTCACCGAACGATCGCGTATTTGACTAGCGTGGAAACGATACCCAGGCTCCGACGATCCAGATTCGATAAGGAGGAAAATATTAAAACTAGTAGCATGACGCGGCGCATCAACGACAACGTTAACAACGCCGAACACGCTATATATCGAATTTCGCTTAACTAGCAGATATTCGATAAATCAGAAAGAAATATCGTGTCTGACGAGCGCGCGATACGAGAAAGACGCTGTAGAAAGACGCTGCGGAAAGAATCGCGTTTCCTAACGCAGATGGAAAGGCATAAACACGACGTAGATCGCGACAAAGGGAAAGAGCGAAAGAAAAACCTCTACGGACCACCACCTGGTCCTGTCCAGAATAAAACCTGTTGGCAGATTCGACGGCTCGTACCTGACGCGCAACAGATCGGGCTACGTCGACAAATTAGACGAATATATTATTTTTTGCTCCGGCAAGATTATTTACTACAAAGGCTGTACACTTGCCGTTATTATATCGGTATTACTCGATTTATTTTACTTCGATTTCTTACATTTTCACCGTTGCATTCGATTTGGCTATCTCCACATCCATGGATCGTTATCGAGCGTGTGTAAACATATTTTCTTAAGCGAGACTAACCTCAGCGAATAAGGATCCATAGTTGCTGTTTCTTATGCCTCTTCTTCCCACCACTGCTACACGCGTGTATTTATGTAGCTGCGCCTGCTGCCTTTTTCTTTGGTCAACGTGCTAGTCAATCTCACCTCTCCTGAGAACAGCCCCTTGTCTGTCAACTGAGAACGTGGATTTCGTACTTGGTCATCATTTTACGTACACTCTGGAAGAAAAAGAGAAAACATGGAATAGAATTTTACCAATTGATTGGACGATCGAACGCAGTTCGTTAGCTTGCGTAATTCTCCGCGACGAAAGCGCGCATCGTCGTCGGTTGTCGCGAACCGTCTGGTCTCGAAGTAGGCCCGAGACCACGGAATAGTGGCTAACGACGCGATAATTTCGTTGTTGAAACCGCCTTCGTGCCAGCGCACTGACTTTCTATGATGCGCGGCAGATTTTTTTACCTTCTTTCCTGCAGCCTACCACCACATATAGCTTCTCGAAGAGAACGCGCGACTTTTCCTTCGCCAATTTCCCTCCATTACGGCTTCGATAACGCCAACTAGCTACACCGTACGCCGCTAAGCCGATCCAAGTCGTCGACCGAATCAAGCGAGCAAGGAATACTATTTCGCGTTTCAAAAGGCGGTAGTTTATTAACTTATGAAAAAGTTATCTCGCTAAAATCGACGCTCGATGCTCGACGATCGATTCGATGTACGCGCCCCGATTAAATCCAATTCCTCACCGATCGGAACGAGGGAATAAAGGAAAGGAGAATCGACCGCGTTCTCCATCTTTGCAAATCGTCTGTGTTTCTTTACTCTGATCGTTAATGCCGCGTCTCCCGCAGCCAAGGATCGCATCGAGATTGCCGGTTAACGAGTACCACGCGATTTCTCAAATCGTTCGATTCTGATTCACGATCGAGATAACGTCTTTACGCCCGATTGCATAAGAGATTCGCGTGTTCAGGTCCGTCACGTGGTACGCAATTAAGGACCAGATACTTATTAGGAGTTATTTGTCAGGCGGTTTATTCCGCCGCTCGGTACATTTAATTAAAGTATATTTTACGCTTGCTCGATATTATCTCGCATACCATATCGTTTCGTTCGATGCTTTATACCATCATTTTTAATGCGTAGGCCATGTTTCGCGCACTCAAACTAATTATCGAAGATTAGTCGCCGATCCTCTGTTAAATAAAACATTCAAATAGATTAATTTTACAATGGCCATCGTTATCTCGTTTAATCGCCGATACAACAACAACGACCAAACGGTACAAGATAATCCACGCGTCTCGCACTTGCGTGACAATTTATCTACTCGACGCTACTCGAAAACGTGACATCGCAAAAATAATTATTTTAATCTTTGCGTCATGTTTAATCTTTACAGTTTTTGCGATGTTCGCGTGAACATCGTCAACATATTTCTGGATTTCAAGTACGCCATTTCTACGTAGTATCTCTACGTATCATTCGTACGGTTTGTTTTTCATTCCGATTATATTACAACGTAAAACGACGATCGTCGACGTGTAAATCATTGCACATGGGCGACCAGGTCAGAGGTCAGACAGTAATATTGGATTCGCGCAAAGCAAAGCGGCACGCACTCGTTTTACGTACAGGTGCGGCGTAGCAAATATTACGTCATTTACACGATTAAATCGCTCGCGCTAACCATAAAGATACTTTGTCGTACTTTGCAACTATCGCGATGTATTTAATCGTGTTATAACGTCGGCCAGAGAAGGTGTAGTGGAAACGAAACAGGAGGAGCCCGAGGAAAGCATCGTTTTATACTCTGTAATCTATACTCTATTACTCTACAGTACCTATTCTAACCTATACTACCCTATACTACCCTATACTACCCTATATACTATACATTCTGAACGATTTGGCCGAACGAAGCATTGAATCGATTTGACAACAAATCATGCTAAATATTTTCTCAATAATTTTCACAAAATCTTCGAATAAGAATATCATGAATATATCTGCTATATATAAGATGCATACGATGCATACGATGCATACGATGCATACGATGCATACGATGCATACGATGCATACGATGCATACGATGCAATGCATAGGCTCGAGGTATAGATTAAATTCGATTATTTAAAGCGCCGTCGTACATTACCCTCGTCGAGATATCGAAGTAGGCGTAGGTCACTGTCACACAGAGTGTCTATTTTTGAACGATCGATCGTGTGTTCGCACGAGTGCGAAATGTTCGCATAACGTACACAGTACACGAGTGTTCCATCGAACCTCCGGCAAAGACTGTTCTCGAAAGCGGACCTTCTTCGTCTTGGAAAGCTCCGTTTCAAACACGATTTGCCATGTCTGACTTTCAACGGACAACTCATAGTCGAGTTTCAGCTCGCGATCGATTTATGCCATCCGTACTCGAGAGTAAAAACCCGAAACCTGCCCCTTTGACCGACTCTATGCGAGAGATAACGAGACGACGACGAAAGGATCGATCGTCGAAATGTCAACGACACACAGGACCGTATCTTCGTGTATCCGTCGCATCGATCCATTTCTAAATTGTTTTTAATTCGAAAGAAACTTTCTATCTTCCCCGTTCCTTGCATATACGCGCCGATAAAGCACTCGACGAATCTAATCGTAAATGTACGTTCTGTATAGCAAACGAATTGGTACTCACCTCCAAGAGTCGCGACTTTTCTTCTTCTATTTTAAATACGATCCTCAAGCCTCCTTCTTTCGCTCTTCTTTCTTTTGCCAATGTTCCTCCCTCCCTCTCTCTCTCTTTCTCTCTCTTTCTCTCTCTCTCTCTCTATCTATCTATCTATCTATCTATCCATCTATCCATCTATCTATCTATCTATCTCGCGCGCGCACGTTTTCTTCCTCCCTGCCAATAGAAGAATAGAGCAGAAGTTCGGTCGTTCGTCCGGATACGAACGGCTCGCGACGTGCAGTGCGCGATGGCTAATACGCGACTAAAGGCTGGGGAACTGGGAACGCTTGCCTCGCGGTCGATCGTCCCTTCCCGTTGCCGGCGCTACGATGTCTGTTTTCTGCGCTGGTATTGTACATACATACATATATATTTATATTACTGGCGACAAAGCAAGCAATTTAAGGGTTGCTAACACACATGGAAAATAGAAAGCACAGAGCTCTGGCTGATACCCGATACTACGCACGATGCTAAACCGAAGCAACAAACGATGATATAAAGTACTGGTGGACAATGACCCATTCTCGTTTGAAACGTTCAGTCGATGGGCTCGTGACACGAACCGTTCGTCGAGCGTTTCAAGCTCGAGGGACCACGATAGATCGTAGGTTGTATTTTGCGAAACACAGTTCCACGTCGAATTTCAAGCAATTATCCGGCTGAAACCGGATAGGTTTTCTTTGCTTTTTAGTTACGTTTATTTGGTTTTATTTTGGTAGGAACGAAACAGCGACGAGATTCGCGAGACGTCGAACGTAACAGTACGTACGAGTTCACGTGTACGGCAGCGTGTATTGCGAAAACAGCCGCGAGTACGGAGGCATGTGAATCACGTGAACGTCGCGTCTATTGTACGGTGCACCCGGTGTACCCAGTGTAACCGTATACCGTAAGTTTTGCATAGGTCTATCTTTGGGAAGCCGGGTAGAAGGGGTGTACGCGGAACGACCGAATGTCTCGAAACGAAACAATTCGAAAGACATATGGGGAAGGGGAAAGGTTCGCGGTCTTTAACCCATTTCCTCAGGGTCGCTGTCTCGCCTTCTCGCCTTCTCGCCTTCTCGCCTTCTCCACTTCTCGGTGGAATCGGTCGGTCTACGTCCGTTCCATTTGATCATACAAAATTAGTAAACGACACCATGGATCTTATCTTGACCGTTTTGTTGATTTATGGCCACGTGACATTTATTTTTCTTTATTACGCCATCGTCATAATCGACCAACATATTTTTGCAGTTTTAATCAACGGAAGAAAACACGTAGATTGCTTCGAGTGCTGATGCTTTTTTTCGTGTAGACGATAGAACCGTAAAGGTAAGTAAAAACGCGAGCAAAGAATGTGTCGCAAACATGTCAATTGTGAAACGTAATATCTTTGATCGAGTAGTCGTTAAATGATATTTTGCTAGACGACACAGATAATAATAATTATTATTATTAAGAGTTTCGGTATTTTGTCGTATGTGCCGATTCAAGTTCCGTGTTATATCAGCTACGTGTCAACGATCGACTCACTGGTATATACATATACTATACATATACTTGCGCTGTGTATCTTTACGCTAAAATGCTAGACGTTTCTTTGCAACTACTAGTCGATTCGATATCATCGGCAAATGATGCATCGTCTGTGCGTCATACGTTGCTCAACGTGTCGAATACGAACATTTTCAGTAACTTGACGCCAGCATTAATTTCGTCCGAATCAATACCATTTACTTCAATGAGGATCGAGCACTGCACATAGCGCTTGAGATTGATATATAGTCGTCGAGATGTTTGCAGACGACCAACAACATGCTGGATAAATGTTTGACGGTCGTTAGGTGTAAGACCAACATTATTTTCTTTTGCGAAAATATTTGTTAACGCTAGTTAATACTACTAATAACGTAGCGACAAGATTATCCGTAATGCAAAATTCAGTATTGCTAGCACCTGTAACAACTGGCCAATGATGTTACCGAATCAGGAATATTCAGTCCCAAGAAGACAACTTACGTGATCATAAATATATTAAGTTGGTAATGGAATTTAGTTTTTCCGTTTCTAAGAATTAATTATCGTTGGTATAGTTTCTATCGTTAGTTGTTTTTTGTTTTCAAACACGATCACGAGAATTTGTAACGAGCGTTTGTAATTTAGAATCGTTTCTCGAGTTCAACTATTCACTTGACCTAACTTCATTGGCGCTAAATGTACCTTTGTATTAGATGACATGGCATGGCATGGCATGGCGTCGCGAAAGCTTGCGTGCCAATTTATCCGTTTCTCTTTCTTTCTCTCGTGTCAAACTGCAATTTACATACATATAAATACTATATAAAAATATGTTATATTTTTTATATGAAAGATTACACCTTCTCTTAATAAATTACTTTCCAACTCAACACGATGCGTTCGTATTTAATTATCTTAGATGAGATAAGGTACGGATTTTAGCATAAATAAACGGCAATTTGGTATAAAAAAAAAAAAAATAAATTTACCATCAAAACTACCACGATCCTTATATAATTACTATAACATTCAAATATACCTACAAAATTTATATATATACCTATTAAAGTACAAATATTTAATCGTATTTGACGTACGCAATTTCAAGTTTCGCGGCTTAAGGAGATTAGATTACCGTCGATAAAGTAGCGAACGGTGGTTCTTGCGCTAACAAGACAAGTAGTGCGTTCCGTTAGTTACAAACCAAAATGGCTGTCGTGAGTAGGCTTTTGCTTGCGGTTAATCGAAACTTAATTCATACAAACGAGTTATTGGGAAAATTACTACGTAAAAACAACAACTATGCGTTGCAAAATCAAGGTGATGATGATAATTATGCTTCGTTCTCTAGATAGAACAGTGTACATCGAAGGAGTAGTAGTGTTTTGTTACGCAACAAATTTTCCCACGAACGCGAACACTGTGCCTGTTTACAGAGTTGTCCTTACGAGAATTAAACGTGATCAACGATGACTACTGGAAAAATAATCAACTTGTTTCAAATAGTCGACTTTGTTGACGAATGTTCGAAAACTAAAAATTTGATTGAAACTTTTAGGAACGATAAGACGCATGTCGGAACATCGTGTTATGCCTATAACTGCAAGTCGATGGCAATGGCATAAAACTAAGGATTGGCTGCATTTTTACGTCTTTATGGGCGCGATACCTGCTGGTTTGATCATCTTTTATTGCAACGTATTTATCGGGCCGGCGACCTTACAACCAATACCAGAAGGATATACTCCAAAGCATTGGGAATACTACAGGGTAAGACAGCGTTGAAAAAATACTTCTAAATACGTATCGCAGGCAAGATTGTAAGCGTAAAACGGATGCTTTTTCTACAGCATCCCATTACAAGATTTCTTTCGAGATACGTGTACCCAAACACACAAATGGAATATGAAAAATTACTTCATAAAGCGAAAGTAGTTTCAACCAAATACCAATTGCAAAAGTTACGTATGAAAATAATGAAGCTCGTACGGGAGAACGAGGACTATAGATATTGGAGCTTTATAGGATATTCTATAGACGAACTAATGGATGTAAAGCGATCTATAGATAGGAAAGAACACGATATATAATACGTTGTAAGTGACGTGGAGTTATTATAAAAGTAGAAAGAAAATCGATTTTACATAGAAAATTCAATAAAAATAACAAAAGACGATCAACTTGTAATCGATTTAGTCGAGTGATTGTTTTAAACATGATGTAAAGCGTATAGGATTCTTTCAATTTAACAGCGATAATATAAATAATGTACGATACGCACAAGTTTTCTGACGCGTATTTAAAACTATCTTTCACATTCTCGTGTCATTTCCGACATTTATCTATTTGTTTGTTTATGTCATTTATCGATTCGGTATCGAACAAACGTAAACGTCACGAACGATCGCTACTCTATCGTTGACTCTAAATCTCTGTGACATAATAATAGTTATACGATCCGTTTGATTTATTACGCGAGCTCTATCTTATCACGGACGAGGCACAGAACCCCGTTTCTGGTACATTCGTCTCTGATCTTATTACGTATATCTGCTATCGGCAACCCATTGCTTTTGTTTGTTTTCCGCGCGAAAAGGATAGATGTCGCCACAAACTTTTTCTCATTGTCCAACTACGAATGTATATACATGCGCGCGCATGCGTAGTGTAGCGGCGAACAGTAACGAAATTCGAAATCAAAATTCCCATCTTTCTTTAAATAAACTTGAAGTTTATTCGTTTATCGGATTAAACGAGATTAAACGAGATTAAACTCGGTGGAAGAATCAGGTTTAACGAAAAATTGCATTTGACAAAATATCACGAAATTTGTACGCTTGGACGGCTTCGTGCTCTACTTGCTTGGAATGAAACGGTAAGACGGGTATTAGATAACGTACAATTATCGTCGTACGATAGACTTAACTTAACTTCATTCGGAGAATTCGCAGAATCTAGGCTCGCCAGTGTGTCAAGTATTTAGCGATTAACACGTGAATTTTAAACATGTGAGTGGTTCCAAATACGATGATTCCAGATTCTGTCACATCGATGGATTACGAAGCGTTCTTTAAGTCACTTTAATCCGCTCTCGCTAACGCACGATAGAAATTTTACATTGCTTACGATTAGAAATTACAGCAAGAGAGAAACTACTTTTCTCTTTCGATAGGTGATTCGTTTCTTTCATTTCAGGGTTGCAGTCTAAGAAATCGAGCATCGATTAACACGCGAATTTTTCAGTTTATCGTTTATTTGAATAATTACGTCGCTGTTTGCGTAGCTAGTTTTCAAAGTGAATCCGGGTAAGCGTATGTATGTATATCTACAAACAGGTATTTCTTTTTTCTTTTTATTATTTTCATTAAAATTAAAACGAAACTTGTATTCATCCCTTACGAACGAACGCGAACAAACATCTTTGTATAAACAGGAGCAAAGGATTGTTTCTATCGCAGAGATGGTCCGTTTATCGGTAACGTTCGTGTTATAGGTACCGATAATATTCCCCTCGATCGTACTTGTACCTGTTTTTTTAAATAACTAGTCATGCAAATTAATCGAATCAGCGTCGCGTCGATAAAGTGGGAAATTTTATTTCCGGTCGCTAGCCGCAGGTGATTGTTTTTTTCCGCGAGTAAAGTGCTAGTAAGTAAAAAGATGCTGCCGGTGGTGAATCGGTTGTCACGAACCACCGACTCTGCGATTATCCTAGCGGCAAGCTAATGATACGGACAGACACAGGCCGGTGCCAACGCAATCGTCATAGTTAGTGGTCATTGCCAAGGTTGGATCCCGATATCTTGCATAATACCTCGGCGTTCTCTACTACGATGCGATGCGACGCGATGCGACGCGACGCGATGCGACGCGATGCGACGCGACGCGATGCGATGGTCGCCAACGACTTTGCACGTGCATACGCGATATCTACGCTTCGAGCCGCTTCCTCGCGCGGATCCATCTTCAATTATGCCTGCGAGTCTTCGTTTCCCTTTTCTTTTTCTCTCTTTCTCTCTCTCTCTCTCTCTCTCTCCCCGTGTCGATTACCCGCGTTTCACGCGACGCTCGATCGTCTCTCGTTATGTAATTCCTAGGTTCTATATGTATAGTAGAACGGCGAGGAGCCGAGGATACGCCGAGGAGATACACGGAATCTCGAGTAGTTGGGATCTGTATCGTACGTTATCGTCACCGATTATTGATATTTTCTTTCATTTAATAGATTTACTTTACAATTATAATACCTACCTTACTATCCAGTCATTTACTCCTTAGTCTTAAACCACGCTACTGCCTAACTATCGCTACTTTCTTACTATCTAATCCCATCTTCGCCCTTGTTCGTCTTTTCCATTCTTCCCTAGTTTTTTCTCACTCGATTTACTGTTTACTCGCTGTATTTTTTCAGGCTGTCTGTTATCGTTAGTCCATCTACTCCCCTACGCTATCCGTATCGTACGTACGGCGACAAATTCGAATTTACCTTCGATTCCATAAAATTTCCGTAAAAATTACCTACGCTTACCGTACGCCTGGTTCAGCGTTGCGTGCATGTACTCTGCATGTTATGCATTTCGAATTGTATATTGCTCGACACTATCCTCGTCCGATGGATAATGGAAGGTAATTAATATCTAAATGCGAAGCGTTTATCTGCCACGAGCAAAACATTTTAAAAGCCCCGAGTAATTTGACACGTTTAATCGTTTTTCTTCATTACGGACTATCTATCGGTATAAAGTGGAAAAGAAACAACGCGATTATACGTATATATACAACTGCGCGATGCAACGCAACTTGCGTTTTACGAGTTTAACGATTCATCGTGACCGATCCTTGCGGTATGTCCCATAGTAAGACGTTGAGATAGAATAATAAGAATTATCCGAGCTTCGATATCTCAAAATCAATCTCAGTCTCGAGCTTTACGCGGAATAATCAAGCTTGTTACTTGTTGCAGGTATAATAATATAGAAAATAACATAATAACGGTACACCTGTTAGTCTATAATATACGGAATATTATAATCGACAGAACGGAGAAACGAGAAAATACCGCGTATTTTATTACGCTCGACGAAACAAAAAAAAAAAAAAAAAAAAAAAAAAAAAAAAAAAAGAAAAAACCAAAATACGTGGATACGGTTCAGACAAGCCTATTGTAGAGTTACGGGTCGAATAGTCTATTTTCAAGCGTGGATCGCTTAAAAATTGTTCATGATCGAACTCGACGAATTACAAAGCAAGCTATTTGGCTTATCGTCCTAGTAACCGCTGAAACACCGAAAACAGAAGAGATTTCGATTCGAGCTTTCGAAAAGTCCATTGATCAACCAATGCTTCCTTGAATCTCGCAACGAGCGATACTTAATTTGGAAAATTAGCGCCTGATAGCATCGATAAGCGTAAGTATTTTTACACTTGTGCCGATTATTTTTTGATACGTCATGCGCTCGTTAACATTCGGACACGCTCATAAAATAGATTTCTATGACAAGTTGGCAGAATTAGTTCGTTAAACTAAGCGTAAAAGAAATTGCAGTTGGACATAGTTCCAAAAAGAAAGAAAAGGAAAAAAAGAAAGAGAAATGGCGAAAGTTGGTTTTTTACGTATACGTATACGTATACGTGTACGAAATTGTATATATATATATATATATATATATGTCTGTATCACGTCTGTTTCTACATCGATCCATCTCGACGAATGTTTCAGCATTGTTCAGCGCGCATGGTACAACCGATCTACGAATTTACGAAACGTATCGTTTCAATTTTCATTACACGGGCTAAACAGATAAAAGAGTTGTAAAAGGCGATTCTGTTTTGTTAAATTACAATTTTCCGAAAAATTTGTTTACGCGTCATCCAGTAAACTAATTCGCGTAACGCGTGGCAACAGCTCAAGTCGTTGAACGCGATCTCAAAAAATTTCTTCCGTTTTAAAGAGCGTATTAATCCACTCGGAGAGAGGATATTAAACGCGAGTGACTGTGTACATGGGTATGGCAGGATCGTCCTGGACAGGACGATACAGGATTCACTGTAGCGCGCGTGCAAGCTTCGTCAACCGTTAAAGATCCTAACGAAGACAATTTAATTTATGCGTTATCCGTTGAATAGATATTAAAGGATTAAGAGATTGAAATTGACCAGGCATCGTACTTTATACGACACGTACATACGCATGTAATAGATTAGCAAAATCGATAGAAATTCGACGTTTCAACGATCGTTGTGTCGATGGTTTTGTCGAAGAATCAGGTAACTTTAGATCAGATTCGAAAGCGTTTACGCGCAATAATTTGAATGGTCGGAGCGAATCTAATGCTTTCGGTAAATCCTTTCCACGAGAATCCGTCTGATCTCTTAGGTATCTGCCGCGATCGCTAAAGCAATCGTTTCGATATTGCCACACGTAAGATAGATAAATCGCGATCTTTTTGTCGGAAGAGACTAAGAAACCGAGTGTTTGCTAACTAACGTTACGAGGGTCATGGTTTATAATAATAAATAATAAATGCAATAATTATACAATGATAATTGAATAATTACGTAACCGCATTAGGAAACAGGTTCATGAAAAATTCGTAGATGCATGGAGGATCGGAAATGATAAATTACGTTTCGCTCGTTAGTATAACGCAGGTTTATTAATATTTATAGAGAAACATCGCTTCTATACATCCGGAAAGAGTGAAAAAAAAAAAAAAAAAAAAAAAAAAAAAAAAAAAAAAAAAAAAAAAAAAAAAAAAAAAAAAAAAAAAAAAAAAAAAAAAAAAAAAAAAGAAAAAAAATCGGTCAGCTCGTTTCAATCAAATCGAGATATACGTACGTATAATGTAGACGTATTAGCAGATCGCGTAATCTACGATCAGATTTTATTAATTGCTACGTTTCGTTCTAGAAATAAAACGAGAAAATAGGCGGCCAACACCTGCCTATCGACGAATACCAGCACAACGAGTCGTTTACTTTGAATTATTCGCGATGGATAAATTGTATGTTATCTATTTATTTCGTATTATTCCCCGATATAACCCCGATATAACCCCGATATAACCCCGATATAACCCCGATATAACATTGGTAATTTTGACCCGAAAGGTGAGTAAGGTTGGTAACTCTGATCAAACAGTCCTAAATTATTCTTTGCAAGTACGGTAAACGGTAAGTACGTAACTATGCCGCGTTTAATTATAAGATACACGGAAATGGCTAGTTATTTAAAAAATAGAAAAATAAAAGATGCTATAAACTATCGCATGCGATTATGTGTGCATCTTGTAATCTTACCGATATAGTTACAACGCTTCTATCATCGGTGTAGTCATCAGGGTTGCGTAATAATACCAAATGAAACCTGATACGTTGCCCGTTTTCCGGAAATTCCTCTCGTCTTTTCCTTCTCTCTTTTTTTCTCTCCCTCTTCTACTTTTGTTTCTTTTTCTTTTTTCTTTTTAGTTTAACACAGTTTTTCAGCCTCGATACCGAGCCGATCGTCATCGTTATATTAATGGTCGTGTGAACAGGATCGCGTAACGAACACGTTTCGTTTCGTCACGTGAGAAAACAGCGTTTGGGGCGTTCTCTAAATCGAAATTTATTTATCGAACGCGTGGCCCGCTCTTTAATTTCAATCTGCTCGGTTTAACGCCGGCGTTACGAATCGTCAGTGGAAAATGAAATGGCTGATGAAAAGAACGTTCTCGGCGGTTACGTCGCGATTTGCTCCTTCCCTTGGCCTTCCAGAAGCCAGGCGGTGAATTCGCCACTGACCGATTATCCGATCGTTTTGCGCGCACAAATCAAAATGTATCGCAGCACGCGCGTCTTCCCTCGAGGTTCTGTTTTCTGCCGTCTGTCTCTGTCAACGTAATTTCATCGACTCTTAGGCTGCCAGCGGCCGCTATACACCGAGATCGTCGACTCTGATACACGCGTCGCACCCCGTTTTAGGATTCGTTGGATTCTAGGATCCAACGACCATTTAATCGCAACATCGTCCTCCTACCTTCTTCCATTCGTTTTCAAGTCAATTGTCATCGTACAGTATCGATATTCGCGTTACACCCGAAACATCCACGACTGTTTCGATCTCTGTTACCATCTTCAAATTGTTTCGTTTTGTTTTCGATTTTGTTTCAATCACCGAAGAAGCTTTAGTAGTAGTAGCTTTAGCCCTCTCGAAATGAATTTTTCTTGAACAGCGACACGCAGTGATATAATAACACGGTGTACGAGACTCGTTGTCGGCGAAATCTGATCTTAATTACGCAGTACGCGCGTACGCAGTGCCAGATTTCAGAAATGTGAGAAAAATCCCATCGATCTAGTCTTTCCGTCGTTAGTCTCGTATTAAAAATTACAGCGAAAAGTCGCGCGTATTTTCCTCAAATTTCAGACATTCTTTCAACGATAGAAAAACGATTGAAAGTATTCATGCTTATAATCTAGCTCGTAACAGCTAGTATATGTGTTGCGTACACATATACCTATATTGTACATGCATCGCAACTACGACACTTTAGTCGTTTCAAGTCAGATCAACATTATTGTCAATATTTAAGGTTCCCAGCATTGTTTCCGCAGTAACTTTTCTGTTAGCTGCAACGCTTCTGCTCGTATCGATGAAATTCTTCCACGACGATTGCCTCGCTGTTAAACAAGCGAATATAATTGTCGTTATAATTGTCGACGATGCAGCTGAATCGGCGATCGTGAAATTACGACGAGTTCCTACGACCGCGATACAGTCCATTGTTTGAATTGTTTCGTATTACGTCGATATTACGTGATATCATTTTGCACGCGAAAGGCGTCGTACAATTCATCCACGATCGGCTTCTCGATCGTTCCCTCGGAGCCTCCGTGTCGCGCGTTTCTAGCTCTCTATACAACGTTATCGTCAATGTATGGTACGATATGGTACGATACGGTATGATATGGTATGGTATGGTATAGTATGGTATGGTATGGTATGGTATGGTATGGTATGGTATGGTATGGTATGGTATGGTATGGTATGGTATGGTATGGTATGGTATGGTATCGTTGCCGTCGTCGAACCTCAACCAATTACCTTATATACTTGTCTATAATTTTGCCATAGCTGGTGAAACAACGTGACCAGATTACGAACTAGAGGATAAGTTAACGAGCGATCGATCTTGTAAATTGTAAGAGAAACGGAACGAGGTTCGCCGAATGCGATGCAAGGAAATAATGGCAGTCGCACGCGTCACGTAATTAGGCTAACGTAATAATATAACAGCGTTATTGATCTGGTCAATGAGCCTCGACTCTTGCGTTTTCCCGCGTTTTCCTACGTTTTCCTCCTTTGTTGCCGATATAGCTTATTATCGATCCGCTTAACCGTTTATATTTTCTATATTATTTTCTATATTTTCTATATTTTGTAGCCTGCGTCCATAGATAATCATCGTCTTTCGTCCCTTCGTAACTTTATCGTTTCGTAAATTTATCAGACAAACAACTTTTTGTTATCGCATTCGCGAGCTGTCGGGGAACAGCGAGTGTCGTAGTTACTTCTCCCTCTCTATCCTCCTTTTTCATTTACCGATCGAAATTTCTTCTCTTGCCTGTCGCTATCTGCTTATCTAAATTAATTGTCGTCGATTTACGTGTCGTACGCGATTAAAACATCGATTACAATACAAGAACGTCGTCCGTCTATTTTCGATCTCTGTTCTAGGATCTAGAGATTCTCGATTTAACAACGCTAGTGCGTATCGCGCTGTTTTGCGAGAAAAAATACGACTAGATTTGTAGGCGCCAATGAAGAGAGAAAGAGAGAGAGAGAGAGAGAGAGAGGAGAGTGAAAGAAAAGAATCTTGTTAGCAATGTAAGGTCAATCGTAATCGGAAACGGAAGGCTTCGGAGGGCTGCCACTTGAATTTACATAAAAGCCATTCGTCATGGAGATAGCGGCTTTCTGAGTCAAACAGGTAGGTCCTTGGACTTGTTTCCTGGTTTAATACAGTCGCGTTAATACAGTCCAACTTTCGTTCATTCGCACAGTGGTCGATCAATGGCAAGGTTTCCGAGGGGAACCAAGCGTCTATGCGATACGTATGTACTTGCAACGATCCCGCCCGGATACTGGCGATCCAGTATTTCAATCTCTGATACGACAGGCTACGACGAGGAATGCAAGAGCTCTCTCGGCCTTACGTAATTTCGCGTTTAAAATTTCATTAGCGCGACCGTACGAAATCTTATCAATTTTGTTTTTCTTCGTACGGCTTTCAAGAACAACGACGACCACCAGTCGGTCCGCGAACCGGTCCGTGCAATTATTTTTCGCGTTGAACGTAGCCCGATCGGCGCTTGCTCGCCAATTTTACATTGAACGGATACGAATGGCAACGATCCGTTTTCGGCAAAGTGTTTCGCCATCGCCGATGACGGTATATACGACGATGGCTTATATCTGCCAATGGATCAGAGCGGAAAAGAATCGATCGAAGGTAGATTTTTCCGACTTTTTCCGATTTTTCGGACGGGGAATCGTGGGTCGATAAACACGATTAAACGATCAATAAAAAAAGGATCGATAAGAGTAAATCTGAGATCGTGACAGATATCCTTGACCCGTCTTATCTCGTGGAAAAGAAGCTAAAGTTGAGTTAAGCGGCGTGGCGTGTGTCGAAAAGTTCTCGTCGATCGCCGTCATCGGGATGCGCCAAACGGTAAAAAGCAAAGGCAACGCGGATTTGCAGCCGATGACGAAACAACGAATAACTGACAATGAGCAATCGTTTGTAGAAGAAAGGTATGTCGCGCGATGTATTAAAGGAAGAAGAATGCTTAAAAAAGTAAGCTACGAGTTGATAAAAAAGAAAAGGACAACGACGAACAGAATTTATCGCTCGGTCGTTTGCAATGCGATTAGAACGGCGAGCAATTTTGCACGCCTTCGAAAAATGTTCATGTACGTATAGCATACGTAAATAGTATGGCACGTCGGAATTCCATAAATAACAAATAACCGCGTGTTATAAATATGCCACAGCGTAGTACCGTAATAGCGTGATAGCGTGATAGCGTGATAGCGTGATAGCGTGATAGCGCGATAGCGTGATAGCGCGATAGCGCGATAGCGCGATAGCGCGATAGCGCGATAGCGCGATAGCGCGATAGCGTAATAGCGTAATAGCGTAATAGCGTAATAGCGTAAGACTAGCGAACTAGTGAACTATGGCACCCTCGTGTCCGGTCCTTTCATCGAACGCGCAACCACCACGGGAAACATCGATCTTAAAGCTTAATCGTAATAATCCGATGCGATTGTCCTTCGTGTAACGTGCATCAAATTTACAGATTTATCAATAAGCCGACACTCGCGATTCGATAATCATCGCGAATCTACGATCATCGTGGCATACGCTATATGCTAGTCAGAGAGATATAAATAAACCAATAATAGATAATTACTAATCGCAAAATCAACGAAAGAACTTTGCAAAGAAGTTGAAAAGAAATTGAAATTGTGACAAAACGATGCGACGATAGCGATAAATAACGACAAACATCTCAGATTAAATTAATAGAGGAGCGTGCGTTATAGCGATAACGGGTACAATGATCCGGGAGTAATTGGCCGGAGGCTAAATAATTTTTCAATTGACATGGCGTTCGCCACGTTCAGCGATTAACCGAAATTATTACCGAAAAATAGTCTTCCCTCTTCTTCCTCTATCTTGCTTCTTTACCTTCTTTGCTTTTTAAACACGCGCAAACGTAGAACATCAACGCGTTTTACGCGTGTTTAAAAGACGAAAGAAACAAAAAGGAAAAAAAATCGAGATTGTTGTTCTAAACCTAAACACCGGAAGATATTATCCCTTCCTACGGCACTCCTGTTGTCCACTCATCTGTTGTCCACGATCTTTGGCGATTGAGAAATAGCACTGATTCGCTTATATAACGAGAAGCTGAAATATAAGACTTTATACAGGATGCGATTGTTCGAACACGTGCTTGCAACGCGTCAACTATCCACAAAAATTGTAGGTGCGCGAAAATGACGTGTCATTTCGTCGCACACAATGAACGAGCAATGCCGCAAAGATAATCCGTAATGAGAGGAAAGAATCGACGGTCTTCGAGAATTGTAAATGTTTATCTACGATCTAGATAGCTTCCATTCCCAAGTGGGATTTACATTCGTTATAGACTACAGGTTTCTCGCGTTGATCGATCACTTTCGTTCAAGGTAAGACGACAGTGTTGTTTCGCTTTCATTTACAATTCGATCCGCGAAAATGAATCAGTGCGTGGGTTAGTGGAGAGCTACAGAGAGAGAAAGAGAGAGAGAGAGAGAGAGTCCGGATCACTTGTGTTTTCAACGACGAAACCATCAGTGTCTCAGTTACTATTTCACGGATATAAGCGCTCTCGTTCCCATGACACGACATTTATCGAGATTCATCGGCGGCAACGAGAGGCAAGATTTTTAGGTCAGACAGAATTCTCCTTGGAAAAATCGAGTTCGAAGGCCCTGGCGATCATATAACGCTCGACTGATGAAAAAGTGATTCAAAGAAACACCGATCGTAAAGGGATAACAAGTGGTCAATAAAGAAAAGGATACTTGCAGACCTCGACTGCGTGTATTGCACCCCGTGCCCCCCTCCCCCCGTGCCCCGTGCTCCGTGCTCCTTACGGTGCAGCAGCGCAGCGCAGTGCAGTGCAGTGCAGTGCAGTGCGCACGATGACGTCTCTCGTAACGGCGGTCGTCATATCAAGATAAATACCATATTTAACACCTTTGGACGGTTACCTGGCAATGTACATTACTTTTTCCAACGTATCCAGATCGAAATATCGGAAACATATTTGTCGAGGCCAACAACTAGTAACCAATAACGCAACGATGCGACGATTCGATGTTTAATTAGCAATAATTCTCGCACCATATGCAACCATATGGAATATAAATATATCAGCGCTCTAATTAATTATCGTAAAGGTGTAATAATAATCGCGATAAACTGCTCTATTTATTACGGTGCTAATGACATTTCAAAATGTTTCCTACGACCCTCGAATATGCATATTAACGTGCTGCTATTAATATGCATTATACACTAATATGCACGATACATATATGCATATACCTGCTTAATTTCTTGCTTCTTTAATTATGACCATCTACCTATATAGTAGATACATTTAGTCGGTCGCTCACATACAGCCGACTGTTTCTCAATAATAGAAACGTACGTTGAAAAATTGCGCGTTAGAAAAACGGTTAAAAATATCGGTGGCTTTTTACGATTTACGTTGCTAAATCGTAATTTGTTGATCTTACGTCATTACTTAGGAAGCAGATGAATCGCGTTGACAAGGAACGAATTTTTCTCGAGCAAGCTCGTTTTCGTCGTCTGTCCAATATCGACCGCAGCTAGGATGCCCGTTCTTATTAACGGCAACCGTTGACGCTTACAGTCGCCAGGAAGATCGAGCCTTTTATCGCGAACGCGCAATATAATCGCAGCTTTTACTGGCAAACGCGTGGACAGTACGTAACCCGATCATGGTCTCGAATCTCGTGGATCAAAGACTCGATTGTATCGCGAGCTTCGTTAGACACGGTTTTAGTCGAGATAAGCTTCGTCCGTCACAGCCAACAGTTTGTATTCACGGGACAACTTCGCTAAAGGAGCAAGCAAGTAAACAAGTAAGTAGCCTCGTCTCCTTCAAAATCGTTTCGAACCGTTACAAACGTTACAACTTAAAAAAAGTGAAAAGGCACGCGTCTATCTTACGTATCGATTTTGTCAGCCGATGATAAAATCCTTTAAAATCGGACATTTCCGCCAATTCTACTCCTTGTTTCGACGATGTAGGCTTCTTACAAAGACGAGTTGCTACGATAGGGCGTTTCGCAGCTGCAGAATCGTCCAATAATCGGCTACACCGGTAATAACTTTCAGTGACGCGCAATTATCGTGTTACCAGGAAAACCAACCGTCTTTGTAAAAAAATCTCTGTCGAAAATCGATTGTCCGATGTAAAAACGTGTAAAAAAAAAAAAAAAAAAGAAAAAAAAGAGAGAGAATAGAAACCTGCCGCATTTCCGAATGCTCGTAAATGCACGATCGTCGCATCTTGACACCGTGTCTTCCCCAACTTTGATTCCTCCCACAGAAAAATCGAGCATCGGCTACTTTTTTCAGGTCGTTCGACTCGTTTCTCCTTGCAAAAGGATAACTCGTTGTGAAACGAAGCAACAATGCGGGCAAATTTTGTCAGGAGAAGAAAAAATAAAGGCGAATCGATCGCGACGTAGAAGTATAGTTAGGGGTCGGAGAAGATTTCTGGTGGTGGTAAGAGAGAGAGAGAGAGAGAGAAAGAGAGAGAGGGGGGAGGGGGAAGAGAGAGAGAGAGAGAGAGAGAGAGAGAGACCTCGAGACGACCCTGGAAGGGCGCTTCGCGAAGCGCCGTTTTGAGAGAGGCGCCTTGCCGCGACTATAAATGCGAACGCGCCAGCGAAAATCATCTCAGTGCCGAATGAGAAGCGAAAAAATCGACGGCGGACCTTCCATGCGTGTATATGTCTGTGCGTGTTTGTGTACGGAACAGTCTCGATGACTCGGAAGCACGTGTGTACAGCGTTGGTTCGCAGGTTGTCGCGATTTTAACGCGGAGGGAGCAAGAACGTTGATCGTCACCGGTGCGACGCGGCGCGGCACGGTGCGGCGCGGCGAGGACTCGGGTCGCAATCGAAATAACTTTGATCGTAGCTCGTGTTCTCTGCCGCCTTCCGATCTGCCACAGGTGCATCTACGTTCCGTCGTCGCCGTGGTGGATCGTGACCGCGGTTTCATAGGATTTTATATTTATAGGATACAGGATTCACAGTGGCGAAATCCAGTAGCGGAACATCCTTGTACAGAGACAGACAACTGCCGCCAATAAAAGTGATTTACGATCCTTGAGCCGACGGATCGGCGTGATACGAGGTTACCGTGAGAATCCGCGTTCTGCTCGCATTCTACTCTCCGAACACGTTGTAAATCGTTTGTCGAGCGAGGCATGGTCCATTGGATCGAACGTGCTACGTACTATCACTGGGGGACGTAACATAATCGAAATTGAACGAAAAGAAGGGAAACTCGAACTCGGCTTGTCACGTCTTACATTTAATACGTACAACTTATTAATAGAAGTGTAACTACCAAAGGTTAGTATCTCTTTACGTCTTATCTATCTTAAAGTTCCCCTTTTCACGTATTACATTAGCTAATAAGTATCAGATTAAATAAATAAATATCGTACGATATATCTTATCTATATGTACAAAATGTTAGGAATCGTTACGCGTTGTTCACAAATTTGCAATAATTCGGTATGATTCGGTCCGATTTCAAAACGGATCGCGTATCGAGAATAAAAAGAAGACGGAAGAGATTCAAGTCGAAGCGGTGTTATTCGATCGATGTTGCCGACAATGTTTCCGCGCGCGTTACCTGTCGCTTCAAATCGCTCTATACATGCGCGTACATACGTACGCAGATAGCCGGTTGTATTACGCTGGCGGTTACGTTAACGCCGTTAATGCGTCCGACGCTTGGACATGGTTTCTTTTTTTCTTTTTTCTTTTTCTTTCATTTTTTTTTTTTTTTTTTTTTTTTTTTTTTTTTTTTTTTTTTTTTTTTTTTTTTTTTTTTTTTTTTTTTTTTTTTTTTTTTTTTTTTTTTTTTTTTTTTTTTTTTTTTTTTTTTTTTTTTTTTTTCTTTGCATTAACGAATCGTTTTTCTATTCTGCGATAAATTAACGATAACGATGACGATCGATCGATATTTAACGGGAAGGAGCAGCGTCGACAGCGACTCGTTCGTCAAAGTCGCTTGAAAAAGTATTAACGAAAGGTTGTTAGCGTGCAAAGGCGATAATACATTTTTATTGCGTCCGCGTGCACCAGCGTCGCGATTAAATCAATATAGAAGCATCGACAGGTTGGACGAAATACAAGCAGCATATTTACTTAAGCTGCGGTTCAACCGTCACGATTGTCCGTCATTGTACGTTATACTTGCGAAAACATGTCCACCAGTTGCAAGAATAAACGACCGCTTGTTTCGAGAATTCAGCTCGAGAAAGAAAGAGAAAGAAAAAGAAAGAAAAAGAAAGAGAAAGAAAGAAACTGTAGAAACTGGCCGGAACCGTAAAATTTTCCATTCCGTCCGCTCCGCTCGGTTCGGTTCGATTCGATCGTACCGCTTCCGTCGCGCAACTCGCCATCCGTCTCACGTAACATGTCAGTCGTACTTGCGATCATTTTCGAGCATTATCGCGAATCTTGCACGTAGAATCGATATCATCGCGGGTTTTCCTGTTGAACGTCAGCGATCTTTATACGTAATCGCGAATGTGCACGAGACCGGTCGTAACGCGTGCTTTGTCCAAGCGTCCCGCTGTGATCGTTGGATCACGATGTTTCAGTTTCTTACGCGAATTATTAGGGAAAACGGGAACGAGGAAAACGAGGAAAACAAGAGCACCGGCATTCGCAACAACGATCTATTATCCGATAGCGGAGCAAACATAAAACTGTAACCATACTCGTATACCTTATAGGTTTATACGATCGATAGGCGAGGGTCCGATAGAGGGATCGTCCATTTGGTTAAATTTCCTCGGAAAACGGTGGTCGCGCGATTCGCCCATTTCGAAGAGAACGAGATAACGCGGAGAAAGAGAAAGCGATAGAGACGCGATAGAAAATCGCGCGCGTCTTGCGACCGTGAGTCACGAAACACGTCGTGTCCCATATCGTCGCTCTAAAAGCGATCGCTTAGGCTTTAATTCAATATAAAAAAATATTCAATCGGCTGCGAAAGCCCTTGCGAAAGATAGTCTCGTTGAAAGCTTTCGGCTTCTACGAATTTACGTGTTTCAGATTTCCCATTTCTGCTTCTTTTAAGAAAGTTGCTTCCTATCTTTCTCTCTCTCTCTCTCTCTCTCTCTCTCTCTCTCTCTCTTTCTCTGTTACAGATAAAACTCGTGCGACACGATGATCACTCGAACGAAACTATGGTGGAAAGTGACATGCTCTGGTCAGAAGAAAGCGGTAAGGGAATTACACTTTCGTGCAACTTTGTTCGATTCGATTCGGTCGATGAATCATTTTCGATAATTTATCCGTAAAGGATCGATAACGGTGAATAAAGGAAGCAAGAGCTTTAGAGGTGGTTCGCGCAATCGCGAACGCGGCGATCGACTCGCGCTGCAACTATCGGAGGAAGCTCTCTTCTTCTAAACATGTTCGTTCCGCTTTGTCTTATCGTTATCTGACGAATACTCGATAGAATCTCGATGGTGCCGTGACAGGTTGGAAAAGTTTCGATGACAGTCGTTAGCTGGAGAACGGCGTCGTGCCGCATTCACCAGTGTCCGGCGGATCCGCGGTTAATTGGCAAGGAGCGAGCAGCGACGAGAGATATCGTATGAATATCGAACGAATCGTAGGAAGAATGGCACGCAGCAGGACACAGGCGGCGAGACGGAGCGACTCGAGAGAGACAGCGTCGAGGGGAAAAGAGCAAAAGGCCACCGGCAAGCGTTTCACAAGTGTACGCGAGTAACAACGAGACAATGCGCTCAAACGATCGCGATCTGTTGCGGTAATTATCGCGATTCGACGTATCGATGGAGAAGATGCGCGCGGGCTTGTTTCCACGAGGCCAGTTGAGCGACGTTGCATCGGATTCTCGAGATTCGCGTACGCGTAATCCGTGTCCGTTGGATCGCAAGCCCGATATTGAAACCGATACCGACCGATACGAGATACGAATCGATGGAAACGGCACACCGGATCGCAGATGCCGGATCGTAGCTATACTAACGGATCGTTTACCGCGCTTTTCACCGCGCTTTTTACCGCGCCGCATTTGTGCTGCGACGAATTTGTTTGTTTTTCATAGGTGGTATTCAAAGGTGTCGGTGATTTTAGATATTCGCTGGCCTGGCGGCGCATTCTGGACAAATATCCGTGGGGCTTGGTCAAGGATTCAGCGCGATTTTGGTGCCGAAACTGTTGGCCAGTCACTCGGCGAACGCCGATGAGACGTCTTGGATCGCTGCTCTAGGTGTCATCTCTAATCCTTTGGGCTCGTTAATCGCCGGACTATGCGCAGAGTGGTTCGGAAGAAGATCGGCTATCGCGTTGGCCAGTTTGCCTCATGCCGCTGGATGGTTGTTGATAGCGTTGGCGAAAAGCTTGCCTCTGTTATACGTGGGCAGATTCGTCAGTGGAATCGGCATGGGCATGGCAAACGGCCTATACCTTTACGTCAGCGAGGTATTTGCTCCCTTTGATTCGTTACATTACATAATTAACAGCTTGTACCAGCTTATACGAAATATGATAATTAACCGGTAGGATATTAATTGACCGATGAGAAATATTACAGGCCGCCGCACCAAACCAGAGAGCCTGGCTGGGAAGCTGTGGCCCAGTTTTAGTTTCGCTCGGTGTCCTGATCATTTACTCGTTGGGAGCGTTCACCACGTGGGAAAAGGCCGCTGCCATCAGTATAGCACCTGCTATACTCTCGCTGGCGCTAACGCGGTAATAACTATTTTCATTCCTATAATAGCTATATTACTCCTTTATGCCTATCTATTATTTCTCTCTCTCTCTCTCTCTCTCTCTCTCTCTCTCTTCTTCTTCTTCTTCTTCTTCTTCTTCCACTTGCCAGTACGATCCCGGAAACACCGAGTTGGCTAATCGCTCGAGGACGAAACGAGGAGGCGAAGGAATCCTTGTTGTGGCTACGAGGATCTGGCCTAACCACCGACAGAGAGTACGAGGAACTTTGCGAGGCAAACGTGAAAAGAGAAGAGGGAAAAGAGAGTCTGTTGAAAGCTCTTCACATGCCAAGCGTGTGGAAGCCTTTCCTCGTGCTGTTCGCTTTCTTCGCGCTCCAGCAAATGTCGGGCATTTATATAATCCTCTTCTACACGGTCAGCATCCTCGAGGACATCGGTATCGACCTGAACGAGTATTCCGCGAGCGTTGGAATCGGTGTGATCAGGTTGTTCGCGTCGATAGCCGGCGCTGGTCTAGCCAACAGCTTTGGCAGAAAAGCGCTAGCCTTCGTCAGTGGCTTAGGAATGGCGATCTCTGCCGTAGGCGTTGCTCTCTCTTACAGGTTCGTATCTTTTCCGCTTGTTATTAACTCGACTTTTCTCTTCCTCTTCCTCTTCTTCTTTTCTATCGTCTCCGTAAAGCTCTGGCTGGTCTAACGAGCACGAATGCATGCATAAATTCGACGAATCGTCGGCATAGTCCACGTCGAATTTAACACGTGGATTCTTTTTACTTCGCGTAATAGCATATTTCATAATGTTATTATACCAATAGTAGCATAATAACGTAATTCGTATTATATTAAACACAATCAAATAGATTTGCTAGTAAACGGTATATCGTGATCGCTCAACTTTGACGATAGATATTATTAAATGGCCAGGCTGGAAAAGACAAACGTTTCCCTCCTTTTACTCCACTCTGTTCGTTGACACGAATCCGATCCAAATTAATCAAATTAATCGATCCAATTTTCCTCTCAGGTTCAAATTGCCATCGGTGGTGTCCTTGGCATGCATCGGAGGCCACGTAGGCTCCTCTATGATAGGATTTCTCACTCTGCCATGGGTCATGACCTCCGAACTCTATCCGCTAAGGTTCAGAGGATCTTTAGGAGGCATCACTACCAGTATCGTACAAATGTTAACGTTCGCAACCATCAAAATGTATCCTAATGTGCAACCGATAGTTGGAATCGAGTGCTTCATGTGGACGTTCGCCGTAGCTTCTAGCTTAGGAGCCGCATTCGCCCTCGCCATCCTACCCGAGACCAGAGGTCGGAGCCTCGACGAAATAGAAAACGGATTCTCGAGAAAGCTCGCGACAGACCCGCCCGCCAATGTCCAGCAACAAACAGCCACCATCTTTCTTCGACCTAACAATATCACGCTCGAGAAATTTGCATCGATCCCCGAGGAGAAGCATCGCAATATCACGACAAACGCGTACGCTTACGACAATTTCTGCATCGACTTAACCGCTGACCATATAGAAAAGAGCAGAAAGGAAGCTGTCAATGCTGATTCCGAAGCGAACCGTCATCATCTCGCTCGCGCCATCTCGTCCGAACACGTGTATTTCTAGCAGCCATCCATCCTTCCTTCTCCGTCCACTCTCTCGTTTTCCAACCACCCCCTCCCTCGTCTAGAAAATCCTTTTTACGTTTTTCCACCAAACAACGAGTTCTTCCTTTCTCTTCCATCTACTCTCATCCTTGCCGTACCTACTCTCATTCTATAAAACTACTTGGTATTTATATTTTTATGCAAACTCCTCCTTCTAGAACTACCATTTCCCAACGTTTCCCGCCACTTGTACACAAATTACAGCCAATGATCGATAGTTTGCGCAGTTTCCAACTAAATCCGGACCGATCGATATCGAGAAAACGACGACAAATTTCACCACCTGGCTCGTCTTTCCCGATTTCGTTTCTATCCTCGTGTCCTATCCATTATTTATTACGTAAATACCTTCTTTCTCCGATCCAAGTCGAGCAGAATAGTCGAAACGAGCAACCGGCAATTCGGTACACCTAAAAGCAACGACCATTTTCCTTCGTTCCTAAAAGTATACCGTTTATTATACAAGCGATCGTTAACCATCCATGTATACTTGCGTGAACATCAATCAACATACTCTGTGTACCGACTTCTCTAATTACTTTTTTTTATATATACGTATACATATACGTTTATATCATATTTACGTAATATCCCTGCTACGTTCAAACATCTCCGAATCAATTCGCCGCGCTATAAGTCCACATTACATACTTGTAAATATAATTTTCTTCCTGCAAGGTGTATATAATTCTATTTCCTATCAATAAATGAATTATTTTTGCAAAAATAGCTTTCTTTTTCGTTCAAAGCCAATACAGTCTTCCCGCCGATACACACATGGCTACACACAGGGTTTCTCATCCCTTTCCTATAATAGATTCGTCAACATAACAAGACAAATTACGCAATTTACGTAAAACTAGACCGAATTGGTCTTTTCCACTAACGAGTTTACCCTTCTTACTAACAATTATCCTACATAAAACTTAGTAAAATAGTACCGCTAACTCTACATACCCTAGCAGATGCCTATACTCTTTGTCGTCGTCTCTGCTTCTTCGTCTACTCTTCTCTTCTAACATCTGATCAGTCAAGTGCTCTGCCATCTAGCGGATCCGGCTGAAACTGCAGAAAAGTAACAGGATTATAGAACGTGCGAGGAGGTATCGCGACTCCTGTTAGACAAGGACAGACGTACCTCTCACTCTAATTTCACCATTATTCCTTAATTACTCTTCTTCCCTCCTTAATTAACCTCTCTAAACAATTGGAGAAGCTTCCTTAGATCCTGTACTAAATTCTTTCTGCATGAAAGATCGCAAATTAACCGCGTGTAGCGAGAATTATGGTGAAAATTCGCGTCGTGGGTCCTGGATGACTAGGGAACGCCGCTGATAATTATTAAAAACCGAATAATTAACCACAAATTCCGGTCGAAATCGGCACGAGACCGTTCTCAGGGATCCCCTCTATGTTCATGGATTCGAAAAGTGCAGGATTTTGTCCCAGAAACGGAACAATTATCGAAAATTCGATGAATTAGTAAGAGACGTATGTCTGTCCTTGTCGCACAGTGGTGCGCTCCTTGTTTAACAGGAACTCGTCTGGAATACACCCTTCTTGCACGTTCTATATTCCTGTTAGTTTCTTGCGTATTCGATCGGATCCGATAGGTGGCAGCACCTGGTTCATGGTAAATTCTCCCACTAAAAGATAGATAGCTTATGTACCTCGTATATTACCGATAGTCTGCTATGCGATAATCAAAGTACTTGCACGATACGTGCATTTTCGGTATCCGTAATTCGAGGCACGTACGGGTATAGTCGATGATCAGATTGTCGGACAAATTTTCGTTTGTAAAAAAAAGAAGAAGAAGAAAAAAGAAAAAAGACTAACTAATTATGATTGCATCTACCGGATTTAGAGACTCGGCTCTCTTCCTACATTCCCTTTTCTCTTTTTTTCTTTTATTTTCCTAAGAAACGCGTGCATAAAGATTTACAACTTTTACGCAATAGATCGAAACAATCGCCCGAATACCTTCGAATTTTAATCGAAATTCTACCTAATAATTACTCCGTTTCTACTACAATCGTATGATAAAGATTACGATCTAAACAGCTTTCGCTATGGTATACGGGACAAGTACGCAACAATTTCGTGTATTTGTAATATGACTTTATTAATTATATTTAACGTAATACAACATACTATCTTACATATGAACCTCGTAACGCAAAGTTTACGTTACCAGATGTGAATATTGCATAATCGGCAGGTCGTAAGGATCTGCATATACGTAACATTCACCGAAAAGTGGTTGAATATACGAATCTTCTGGGACACTTTCGTATATCCGCTCTCCCAAATACGTGCCTACTTCCCAATGTGGGAAATCCTTCATTACATCAGCTTCTATTTCTCTCATTCGTTTCTGATGTTTTAATATCCTGTGACAAAGAATTATTCTCACTTTAAATGCAAAAATCTTTTAAAAATCACTCTGCGAGTAATTACATAATAGGTTAGAAAATATACACGATACATTCATATAATTAATAACTATATGTATTAGAAAAATAGTATAATACATGAAACGCAGATGAGGATAATAGCAAACTATATTGCTAACGTTTATGGAATTCTACTATCAAATAGCATAACTTATACAAGATATCTTTTTCACAGCAAATTACGTGATTGATATCCATTATAAGACAATTATGCTTACAGTCTATCTTTTTCTGCCAACAAAATGGGCACTGTTGCTAGTTCTCGACTTTTCGTTTCGAGCATTTTTTTCCGCTCGCTCACCCAATTTGTATAGTATAGTGGCAATGAGAAGGCATTGGTAACAATAAACAACCCCAAACCCATACGACCTAAAAATTAATTATATTTTGTTCTACCATTATAATTTTACATAAGATTTGCCACATGATTTCCTCTTGTAAATTAATATTTTAACTATATTCCATTAATTTTACTTTCTAATAATTTTACATATCGTTTTTCAAACATTTCAAATACGCATGTACTTAAAGTGACAATTGTACATTCAAATTTATTAATCTCGATTAATTTCAGTCTATCACTACTTTAAAAATCCCGAGTCAAATTTCAATAATCTATTAGATAATAAACTAATACATAGGTTAGATAGGTTATAGGTTAGTTTGTACCTGTTAGAAATGAACGTAGCTTGATTCGATTGATATGGAATGGAGCATATCCTCCCTTAGGAGGTAAATCTTGAGGTCCTGTTTTCGATCGAGACATCCTTCTTAACTTTTCATTCGCCGCATAAACAATGAATAAGTTAATAAAAACGGGCAGTATAACATACACGACTTTCGTTAAGACATAGAACAACACTAGCACTCCTGGTGAATATTCCAAAAATTACTTTTCAGCCTATATATATATATATATATATATATATATACACATATACACAAACGTGTATGCACATGAACTGCAGTAAACAGCTAAAACCTTCGAATTAGGCCTTTTAATTCTCACCTTTATACGTATTTCAGAAATTTCTATAAATATTAATACGATTAATATTCAATGTTCGGAAAATGTAAAAAGAAAAATGGGCAAAAGTAAAGTTAAACAAAAACGAAAAGAATTGAGCAGTTCTATTCATTTAGCATTTAGTATTTTATTATTTAAAATTTTGATAAACTATGTTATAAAACTTTAATAAAGTATGTTGAAATAGCCGATCATACTTAAGTATTACTACTATATCTAAAAAATGATTACTACAACAATATTTTCAATAACAATACAGTATCGAGTAAATATATTTAAGCGTTTGTATCACGCATCAATCTGTTAATTAATTATACATAAATTTGTTACATACAATTATATATTAAATAATTTATTCTTATTTACCTTATTATCTCTATACGGTACATAAATACAGGACGACAGAACTCTATAATATCAGTCGAAAGCAATTTTTATATAGAAGAACAGAGTATAAGAAGGAAATAAAAGGGATTTAATCACTTTTTTTATCGTTAGTTGATTGGACGCATTTGCTGTATTCGTCGTTTAACCGATCATACTCCTTGGCAAGGGATTCAGCTTGCGACTTTATAGCTTCTTTATCTTTCTTTTCTCTCGCAAGTTGATTTTCCAATTCTTGATTTTTTATTTGTAATTCGTTAATTTGAGCTTTCCATTCTAATGTTACTTTATCATGAGCTTCGTTCGAGTCATTTTGAACAGTCTCTCCGATAATTTTTTGCTGTAACAACAAATGTTTCGCTGTTGTAGTTGCCGATTCGGCTTGACGCGTAACTGCTTCGCTTCGTGCCAGTAGAACGGCTTGATTGGAGATTAAAATTACAAGACGACGTATAACGAGGCTTAAGAACAGTGAGAAACCAGATATATGAAAGTTACGTTGCGCCCTGAATAGTTTCATACTACCTGCATAAAATAGTAACGGGATCAGAATCAAATCCTAAATTCAAGATAGATATAATATCGTATGCGATAGAAATATGAATATACACCTTGCAATCCGGCGTCAACATGATGATGATCTCTCTCTACAGCTACAACTGTAGAATACTTTCGCATTTCTCTAATAGCATCCAATAAAATCACAACTAATATCGCAAGCAAAATTAAGAAATAAATTGATGCTCTATCGCTTAAACTTTTTAAAAACTGGGATTTAAAAATCTTCTGCCATCTTGTAGGCGAAATTATTGGTAACACCAATAGTAAAACTATTACGACTTCGACATACAGAAATCCAGCGATTAAAGACCATTGAAGGCTCATGATTAAATATTGCTTAATTTCTGTAAATATCTAAATATATCACAAAACATTTAGATGCTGCATATTCATCTGTCCGGTTAATAATTTTTATAAACGCCGTTAAATAATTTGACCGAAAGATGTTTATAGAAAATATGTCATAATTTTATATTCATATGGACAGAAATGTTTAATAAAAAAAAAAATCACTTAATTAGATATATAGGTACCTCTATAACATATGAAATATTATAATACTGAAATCTTTACGAGTAAAAATAAAGTTAAACTTTGTCTTAATGGAAATAAAATTACTGCCTTTTCTTATTGCAATCTAACAGTTTCCAGTGCGTAGAATCTAAAAATGCGAATCTTAATTTTAACAATCCAGCGATTCAAAAGTTGTACGTATGTAAAGTTAAGCGTTTTCAGCGTATTTAACAGCATATTTTAATGCCATGCTGCTTCTTGTCTATCGCCTGATTGGCGGGCACAAATGTGCATCTATTCTCCTTCTTCTTTCTTTCCGTGGGTACCTTCGCCGGCTGTAATTAAAGTATTGACACGTATTCTAGATAAACTTTACCGTAAATTAACATATTAACGGGGGGCGGCTGGAATCTTATGACTAACTCCAACCTAATTCAGTACTCACTTGCAAATTCCATGCTCTAATTTTTACTGTTTTAGGGGCATATACCTCAAGGAAAATATTTCACTTTTCCCGTCCAAGTGGTCGCCGCTCACGTGTATTTCTTATAACCAGCGACTCCAATCACTGAACGAATCGTGGATAGAAAGGCCAACATTGGACTGGTCAAATACCCTAAGAACGCTCAACTCTCAACGTACTCGCAACATTTACACTGCTGGATTCCTAAAGTTAAGACTTACATTTTTGGATTCTATCCATTGAAAACTATTCTAATGAAAAATGACAATAATGAATAATAATTTTGTTTCCATTAAATCAAAGTTCTGCCCATATCGTTATTTTAATAAAATATTAATTGTTATCCTTACCTTCTATTTATTTCTTTTCTCTTTTTCTTTTCTTTCCTTTTCTTTCTTTTTTTCTTTCCTTAGATCACAACTGTAACAAAAATTATTATCGTATAACAACATCTTTAAACATTATGTATAATAATGAAAAAAATTAAAATTAACAACAGTGTAACCAAAGTTAAAAATACAAAAAATAGTCAACAACACATATCATTTGTTTAGACTATTTCTATATTTTTAAACATATTACATACATTCTAACCAATATTTATATATATTTATAGCAAGAGTTTAAAAACCATTCTTTTAATACATTTAAAATAAACTGACCTGTTAATCATGCTCACATAAACACTCGCTAGGGAAAACACTCGTTTTAAGATTAGGTTGTGAAAAATCAATATGGAAGACAACAAAATCCTCGTTTTCTCGAAATAGATAAGGGATGAGTAGACTGTTTCTGCCTCTGCCTCTGCCTCTGCCTCTGTCTCTGTCTCTGTCTCTGTCTCTGTCTCTGTATCTGTCTCTCTGTCTCTGTCTCTGTATCTGTCTCTCTGTCTCCGTTTCAGAGCATTTATAGCATTTCGCGCCGAATGTAAATCTTCTTGTTTCCCATGTTGATTTTTCACGACTCAATTTCCTTCTATACTTTTGACAGGAGGGAAATATTCTACTAAATACCTCTGTAACTACGTATTTACGTATCTTGACTTATCATCAGATTTGTCAATATTTAGCCAATAATTCATATATATTCATATATTTTTTTTAATGTATCGTAATACAACGATATATTTCTATACATTGCGATATTTTAGATTGCATTAAAAATATACGGTCATATTTATATTTGTATACATGTGACGTATATTTGGCAATTAAAAACTCATATTCTTAATATAAACATTCCACAAATTACAGGTACAATGGCCTTGCCGGGCTAGGTGCCCGGGTTAAAAACTAAGGCTATCACCGTCACGAATGTTATATATATGTTAAAAACAGTATAAAAGATCTTATTTCACGTGCATTCAAACATTCAAATACAATGCACAATGCGTGAGAATGCTGAGGGATAGAGACGGGGGAATAGTGAAGAAATAATGTTCCAAAAATTAACGGTTATCGTCAGGAAATATCGATATTACCTTTTTAGTATGAAATTAAAGGTTAGTATTCTTGTGTCAAGATAAGGAATCAATCAGATAAATCCTATTAGAAAGAAATTATGTTATGCTTTATTACTGTTACCTGCTGTTACTTTCAACTGAAAGCTCTCTGCTTACAATCGCGAAATTTGTAGGTTATATATTTATTCCCGAATTTCAATTTATATATTTAAATGAAATAAAACTAAAATTATATTATAGAGATTTTAAGAAAATGCAAGGTAATTTTTAATTTCTGCTTCCTGATATTACTATAAGTTACTTAATGCACAGGCGACTCTCGTGCATACAAGAATGTATTTATAGAATACATTCTTACCCTTTACTTTTTTTTTTTTTTTTCTTTCTTTTCTCGTTTAATGATTCTATGTGATTCTCTATGATCTCTATAATTGTTTTTAAAATAAATGATTACATTTTTGTGAATATACATTTATGAAAACACTTAAAACATATGTACATTTTGAAAATAATCGTCTTCTTACTTACAATTGAACTAAATGCTTATGTTACAAAGCGAAATTCGAATTTGCGAGAGAATTGTGAACCTACCCTTACGATAAAATTTTGTATTCTATACATATGTATACCTATCTATTCATATGTACGCATGTATGTATATACAATGTGTGTAGGTTACATGTTACATATTTTTTTCCCCCGATTAACGTATATTTAAACATATTAGTGTAATAACAATAAAACGGTACTGTAGCTTTGATGTACATCTAAATCAAATCGTTCTCATCATATGCATATATACAATTACAGCGGTTGTGTAAAAAATTATATCTTATTCATGATAAATAAAACATTAATTTTAATCGTTACAGTGTTCCCAGATTTTGGTATAGTTGTAACCTTATTAATAAATAATAATAGTTTTGTAAGCAGTTGCTATATTATTGATTGCAGCAATCAAATTAAAGTATGTAAAAAATAAAGGATACGTACACATTTGCTGTCATACGTGCATTGACGTTACTCGCAATCTGTTAGTTATAGTCGCATATTCAGTTAGTAAAACAAAAAAAGGACATAAAAATTCTTACATTACGTATGTGTGCGATTTGACTAAATATTAACAAAAAAAAAAAGAAAAAGCAATTACAAGGAGAATGTAGTGAAAAATGTATTTTCTTTTTTCATAAGATATTATTTTGGTATAACAAAACTTTCGACATTTAACAATAAGAAATGTAATATTGAAATTGTGATTAAGAGATATTGCTTTCAATTTTATTAGTTTGCGAATTAAATACAAATTCAGTACAGATCATGTAGAATATCAGTATGATATTTGTATTTACATAAAAAATCCATTGTATTAATACGCTTAAAATGTGTTAAAAAGAATTATTTATTTATATTAATATTACATGTGTTTCAGGTAACCAGTCTTACAGTTTATTTAATTATTGGTGACAGAATATTTTTACTGACAGAGGTAATAAGATTTGGAAGTAATTTGTTGTGAGTTTATCAAGAAAAAAAACAAATTTAAACAGACAATATGGGTTCTGAACAAAGTACTCGTAAACTTACTATCAATAACGAAGAAATAGGTGTAATAGAAATATCGGAATCCGTTGTGGAGCGTTTAACTCAAAAAGTGCCTGAAACAAGTATTAACGTGGCAAGTGAAGTAAGATCTACTACTTTAGCGGAGTCGTCTTCTAAAAAAAATGTTTCTCAACAATTACCTCAAAGTGGTGATATACTAGCGAATGCTGGATATCCCATATATCATCCACAATTAACTTTAACCGCTCTTCAAATACAGCAACAGAATGAACAAGAATTTCGTAAACAGGATAATTATTGGCAACAACGTTTGCAGAAATTGGAACAAAAACATTCAGAAATTAATGAAATCATTAACGCAGAATATAAAAAAGCAGCGGAGCAATTATATATTGATGGTATATATATATATATATATAAATTTGCCACTTTATTTTATAAAGTTATGGTATTCTCTGTATGGTACTCATAATTAAATTAGTTTTATATTGACCACACGTAATATTTTGTCCACATTCGTTAATAATTATTAATAATTGTACGCATGATCATTCTTTTTTAAACTTTCACAAGATTTATATATTCATATATAAAATATAATATATATTTATATATATTTAAAATATTTATTGCTTTGTACAATTTGTACACATATACTCATACATGCACACTGCGTACAGAATACATATCATTTTTAAGTTAAATATATATATATATAAACAGATACAGATATAAATAGCATTCTTTAAACACTATATTGTTTATAAATTGTTTATACTGCAAGCTGATCATTTACCTTTTATTATCTCTTTTTGTAGGTAAAAAAGGGGTAAATATTCACGATACTGTCCAACCGTGCAAAAATAGTTCTGAGAAAGTGTTCAAATGTTACCAGGATCATCCTAAAGAAATTCTGAAGTGTTCTACCTTAGTCGAAGAGTTTTCTAATTGCGTAGATCAGCGTCGTGCGCGTGTGATTGCAGCACGTTGTTAATATATTTTAATATTGAATTATTAGTAGCCAAACGTAATGTTATTTAATAAAAAAAATTTCAAAAAAAAATAAATTATCTGAAAATAAATTGTGTAATTTGTACACTTATTTTTATAATGCTAATAACAATAAGTAATATCCCTATTATGAAATATCACATTTAAATAATATAAAAGTACGACCAATGAAAACAAGATTGATTAAAGACAAGAAAAGTAAATGGCAGTTAGAAATAAAATACTAAATATAGATATGTAGTCCCGAGAATCATATTAATGTGTTACGTATATATCTCATATAATGATTTGAAATGATTCGAGAAAAATTATTTGTTAAGTGATAATAATTTCATTATTGTAATTTTGTATCAGTACTCTTTATTTATTCGGCTAAAATTTGAATAATAGATGTAATAGAAGCACGTTTCTATGACTTTCACTCATCTTTATTGTTTATGTTTTTCGCGTTTCTGCCTTTATACTCTTCCAGTTAATTCCTATCAAAAAAGAGAGAAAATCAAAGACTCGTATATACATAGTCATATCAATAATTACATCTTTTGTCCTATCATTTCGTCCGGCTAAAATTTCTTCATACCTAAACTCATTTCTATATATCTTTTCTAGGTGATGACTTACTTTTTATTCTCATAGCCTAATTTCTCCCCTAAAATACAATAACTTCCTGCCCAAACATCTTTTTTGTACCGTTACAAATAAGAGAGTAATCAAGGGTGGCAGAGTTAGGTGGAACAGTATGTATAAATTTATGATTATTTTTTAATTTACTTTGAAAACTGTATTCACAATACATACATATGCATACTTCGCACTTTGTACCATTTATTTTTATACTATACGTGGAGATACCAGTTACTTGTTACATACTGGTATGTATTTTTAGTGACTAATGTTTTGAATAAAATCACATAGCTTTTAGTTTAATTAAAGCTTTAGTTTAAATTAATTAATTATTAATTAATTAATTAATTAATTATGACGAAATAATCAAATACTGGACAATTGTGTATATTTAGCGTATTATAATTAGCGCAAAATAAGCAACTTTTGCCAATTAATAATATAAACATTAAGATTGCTAGTATCGCTTGCCAATTGGAAATGTTTTAGCAAAAAATTAAGTAAAGTAAAGTAAAGTAAAGTAAAGATGAATCATTTTACTTGTTACGGATTTAAATACGACATATAATATATTGCTTTATTATTCAATATCGAAAGACTTTTGACCTCGTGCAAATAAATTACTAAGTTTAGAATATTGGCAATCCTGATGATGAATGAATCATCATATAGTTGATAGCAGTTAACTAGCAGGTTAGTTTAGATTTTAAAGGTATTAAGGTAACTGTTTTTATATTATCTGTAATGTCGTCTGTAATATATTCAATACGCATTCTAAAGACATAGAAAATATTTTAAATAGATAATATGTATTTATTCCTTTTTAGTACTTGATACAATTTAAAATTTGCAGTTATATGTACAGATAGAATTTGATCGACGTCAATCAATTAAAGTTTCATTTCAGTTAAACAAATTTCTAGATCATAAATAACTAATCTAATAATTTTTGTCTAATTCTAATTACGTATTAGTACGAGTCCAATATTGTTATATATTTTCTAGTTTGTTTATGTTTCTACTTAATTATATTTATTCAAATTGTTAATGCAGACGATGAATAGTTAGTTTGAATTTAATACTTTATTGCTATTAATTTTAGTAAGTTATTCTTGCATGTATGTACGTACGTACGTAAGTATATATGTATGTATGTATGTATGTATGTATGTATGTATTATTTTTATTATTGTTGTTGTTGTTGTTGTTGACAATAATAACTTTTCCATATGATATTTCAGATGTGCAAATCCATTACAATAACAAATAAACATGAGCCTGCACTGGACTTTAATTGCTGGATTTCTTTATTTTGAAATTGTAGTCGTTTTATTATTGGTATTACCAATTATTTCACCTAAAAGATGGCAGAAGCTTTTTAAATCGAAATTTCTAAAAAGCTTAAGTAGTCAAGCATCAGTTTACTTCTTATTTTTACTCGGAATATTGGTTTTGTTTCTATTGGATGCTATTAGAGAAATGCGAAAATATTCTACAGTTACTGAACATAAAGAATATCATTTGAATGCTGAAATGCAAGGTGTGTGTGTGTGTGTATATATATATATATATTTCTAATGGTATATTTATGGTATTTTATCTATTTGGAGAACTAATTTCTATTCCACTATTACTTTACATAGGCAATATGAGATTATTCAGAGCGGAACGAAACTTTTACATAGCTGGTTTCGCATTGTTTTTAAGTCTTGTTATACATCGACTTGTGATTTTAATTTCTACTCAAGCCACTCTGTTGGCACAAAATGAAGCAGCTATGCGTCAGGCTGAATCTGCTACTACAACAGCGAAACATTTATTGTCGCAAAAAACAATCGGTGAGATCGCACAAAATGACTCAAACGAAGCTCATGATGAAGAAATAACAGAATGGAAGAATCAAATAAAGGAGCTGCAAGCAAAAAATCAAGAATTGGAACATCAGCTTACAAAAGAAAAGAAAGACAAAGAAGCTATAAAATCGCAAGCTGAATCTCTTACCAAGGAGTATGATCGCTTAAACGACGAACATAGCAAATGTCTTTGTTCAAGTGGTAATAAGAAAAGTGATTAAATGATGGTTTTGTTACGTCCTTCATCCTTTTTAAGTTTTTTTTCTTCGTTATTTAATATTTACATCAAATTTTGTTATAATGCTTATTTTATATTATATACATATATTGTATATTATATGATAATGATATATATATTATATATATATAACATATAATGATATATATATATATATGTATATATATATATATATATAATATATATTATACATTAATTTGTGTATTGTATAGTATTGTACGGAGGAAAAATTGTGAAAGTATAAAGTATTTAAAATAAGTAATTCAATGTTATAAAATAACTCTCGTCCAGCGTATTGTTGGGTTGTTCTTAGCCCTCGCGAAAGGTTCGTGAAGAAAAATATATACTAATCATAATAAAACATAAAATTAAGTTCAATAAGACCTTTTTACTTATTTCTTTTTTAATTATCTTTTGCATTTTACACCTGGATCCTGTTAAATACAATCTGTTTCTCACGATAATATGCAAAATACACATGTCATAATACATATGTACATATGTAGAGTTATAAAAAACAGCATAATACGTTGTGTAAAACTAACTATATATGACAGTTCAACCTCTAAACGATCGTCATTGTATGTCTGACAATCAACAAAATAGCGTAAAGAAACGACTCAAAAACGTACGCATACGTGTATTATTAGTTTTAAGTTAACGTGTTATCTATATTTTCGAAATTAGATCTGGGTATAACCACGTCGGAAAATCGAACTGTTATTTCAGTTATTGCCATGTTTTCGGTGAAAAATTGAGTTAAAGTTTCAATACCTGCTCGAGGCTGACGATCAAATGGATGATATACCATAGCATATGCATCTGAAGACTTTCAATCCCTCGGTCTACGGTAACACGCGGCATCTTTGCAACCAGTTGATTCGTCCTGTTCAACCTACATATATGTACACGTAATGCATACAACTATAGATGTAATCGATTAATTTTATTTTCTGTATCGATGGTTTCAATAACAGAAGTTGACCGGTACGTATCAACTATGAAAAAAGATATTGTTTATTTGCGACGATACGTCGTATGTACGAGTATATATTTAAGCATCATCGAAAGCAAATTGCTATTTTGCTTTTAGACGATTTACAGCAACTGATCCGAGTGTGTGAACGATGCAGTCGCAAAATGCACTATTAGCAATGTAAAATACCATAATAACATAATAATACCGTAATAGAATTAATAAAAGTTTTCAAAAGCATGTATCCATCTAATAAACAAATCAAATGTAATAGACAAAGGAAATCTTTAATTGAGACCAGTAAATTAGGATTGTAAGCATGTATACAGGAATCATGTATGAAAAATCAATGTAATTTAAGTGAGTGAATCTGGCGAGCATCGAACCACGCGGAATGAAATCAAGCCCATCGTGATAAGTCTGCGCCGCTCCTCTCCTTTTTCCATTTTTTTTTTCTTTTTTTTTTTCTTTTTTTTTTTATCGCTTCCTTTTAGACCGCGCAAGTACACGTTATTATAATATTTAGCAGGTGAAACGAATCTGCATGATATTTACCAGACATCATCGATCCGGATAGAGGACGAATGAAGCAATGGTGATGCGATCAAAATTACGAAGATCATCGTACATGTTCCTATTAGGAGACAAAAATGTTAGCCTCCATAAAATATCTCCAAGCTCATCGAATCCATCTTTCACGGTTAATAAGACACTTTCGTTTCTTGTATAGATTCGATTGATTTGTATTGATTACAGGTTCCCTATGGATCGCCACATAGATGCGGTCACATCATCTTTTCAAATCTTGAATGTCGAAATTTAGATCATCTGCTGGTCGATCGATCGATGTCCTTACGTAAATTGGTTCGAATGGCTGATCAAATAGATACAAGATCCAAGATATCGGGCTTATCGCTCGCTATTTTACCCGAAAATTTGTCAAGTTATAAGCGTACAGAATTAGCAGGATACTGTGACCTTGTCACGTCGGAGACACAAGAAATCACGAAACCGATAGATCGCTGGTGATGTCCTCGCGTCGCAGTTCGAACGTTTCACGAATGAAGTAAAGAAGTTGAACTTTATGTATGATAATAGTATTTATTGAATCAATCCAACCAGAGTGACGGTTTAAAGTGTTACAATAGAATGGTCTCGAGCGCTAATTTAGGAGGGTTTTTATATCGTGATTTTAGTCCCTTTGGAGGGGTTATCGTCGGGTGCGTGTCAGAGGCGGCTATTTCGTTACCGTTTGGTTATTGTTTCGATAGCTGTGGTATGCAGGATGTTTCGTTTACTTGATTACTGAGCGGGTGGCCTTCTTGAGCGTGTGACAACCTCTTCGAAATCACAAGGCCCGCCGCAAAAATCTAAAGTAAATTATAACTGAGATTAAAATGTAGATACATTGTACATACGTGATCATATTTAGTCTTCTTCAGCATCTTTGTTCCCCGATTTTCAAGGGAAAAGAATAACGATCGTCGTTAACTAAATTAAAAATATTTATTTTGCACTTCATTGAAAATATGTACATGTATATTTTAAGACTACCAATTAGAAAATTTTATTTCAAAGTTTTGAAAGAGCATGTTATATATGTGCACCTAATCTATAATTTCGCATTGATAAGACTTCTACCTTTAGGGTAAGTAAGGAAGGTAGAAAACGAAGATGAAAAGAAAGGATAGCAGGAGAACATGAAAAAGAAGAGCAAATGACGCGCGAGGGGTGTCAGAATAAAAAGAAACGAATGGCAATAAGGAAAGGATAATTTGTAGTATTTTTCCTCGAAATATTTCTCTCTCGTGCATGAGAACAACGTATCTTCTTAATAATCTTTGGAATGCAGAAAGTATTTAAACTGGTATTTTCATAAATGTATTTACTTTTTCTTTCTTGTCGAAAACTAATTGTAAGTTTACAATAATCCGTTTTGATCAAATATATGCATTTATAAAGAAATTCGGAGAACATTGACGGGAGTACGATTGCGACTGATGAAATTTTCAATCGAAGTTCGCTGGCTCGTTTAAAGTTTAAATGCTTCGTTGTTCAGTTTCGTCTGTCTGTTTTCGTTGTTTCTATTATAGATACGAGATTTTCAAGGTTCTCCGGCCATTCGAAATTACCTAGTCGAATATAAGAGATTTTGTTATAACCGAGATCGAGGCGCAACGGACTTTGGCATCTATTTCGCAAATCACCGTATGTAACAATAGGAAATAAATAGAATAAGTGAAACTAAATGAAAATTCATTTGGTACTTATAAATGGCTTATAAAACAGCTTATAAAACGGGATTAATCGGAATTACATCAGGACTGCACATACATACATACACGAAATCTCTTATAAAAGCGCCAGTGTGTATCCAAGTATCGTTAAAGAAGAAGCGAGAAATGGCAAAGGGTATTATTTATACGGGGGGAAAAATCGGAAAAGAGGAAGAAAAAATAGGAAAGGGAAAGAATAGAGTAGGCGGAGAAAAAGAAACAGATGGAACGAAAAAAAGAGACGATAACTCAAGAAGTGAAAGGTTTATTCGTCTGTCTGTTTCTCTGTTCCATTGCATGATCTTTATTGAAAACGAAAGTCATCTCCTCCTCCCCCCCCCCACCCCACGCCCTCTTTCGTTTCGTAGATCTGAAAAATGTGTTGCAAAAATTCTCGTCGGGATAGATTTGACGGCGAAGAAGTGGATGGGTCTCTTTCTCTCTCGGCTTTCGTCAATAGCAATCGATTTTCGTTCGTTAGTCTGCGTCTATCAACGAACCAAGTCGCAACTTGTAAACAGAAGAGTGTGATTCTGATTCTGATATACAAGTGCTTACATCGTTTCCTTTCTTTCGTATGTCATGTATTGACTCGAAGTAAAGTATTTCTGTTAAAGTATTGAATATAAATTGATCGACTAAAACGTTTTACGGCTACATAAAAAAAAGAAAAAAAAAAAAAAAAAAAAAAAAAAATTTTATAAAAAAAAAAAAAAAAAAAAAAAAAAAAAAAAAAAATGCTGTTCTTCGATTAAAACGAAGAATCCTGTGTAAAGTGTTAATAAAATCCTATTCGATACGGTGAAAAAGATAAACAAGAACCTTAAGTGGAACGATTCGGTTCGTTAACTTAACTTCTCCTCAAAGTATTCAAAATTCGACGGAACAGTTTGAAATAATACGATCGTGGCCTGCAGTGTATACTTTAATATCTTTTATACTAGATCAAATCTTTTGTAAACGTTAATTAACGCGTACAGTGATACTTTCCTTCTCCTTTTATTTATCATAAGAATTATTCATCGGAAGAAATTATTTGTTATTTAATAAAAGGCGTGGAAAAAATTTCTATTAAATGGAAAGCGACATAAGCCATATGGAGATAGAATTAATCGAAAGGAGGAGAGCGACCACCTTGGAAGAGTGTTCGCGTATAATCGGGATGAACGGCGTGGCCCGTCACAACAGAGACTCGTTTAAACAACTGTTGCTGGATCTGGTGAATATTTTACTTATTTAATAATCGAGTCAATCGGATGTAAATATTTTTATGAAAATTTCGAAATATTTATCTCTTTTCATTCATTACGCGTATTAATAATCTCACCACAAATTAGATAATTCAAATATTTTGAGATATTACAAATACGTATAGAGATAATCTATACGCTACATATGTATATTCTATGTACATATCTATGCGCATATGTACATGTCTACGTGTACATAAGAAACAAACGAATAGTTACGAATAAAGTTAGAATAAAATTAAAACGTACGGAAAAAGATGCTATCGGCCCGATTCCAATTTTCTCATTCCACTTTCATTATCATGGTGAAAGCGTACCATGGTGTACCATGAGCACATAAAGAGGAATAAAACGGTAAACGCCAGATGTATTTTAATATAGCTACGTATACAGGAAGAAATTGATCTTACAACGAACAAGATTTTAGAACCAATTGTTTCGATCTAGAGCTTCCTACCAGAGGTAGGGTAAATAAGAATCTTAGCTTAAACGTACTAACTAAAACCATACTAGGGAAACTTGACCAAAATGTTACGAAACATCGTGAATGTCGAACAGTATTCAGGGAATATGTAGATACTAGGAATATGTAGATGTTCGGTGATTGAAGAATCGAAGTCAGGGAACAATTATAAGTAACTGTCTGATCGAAGGAAAAAGATTGGATAGGTGTTGGACGGTTTAAGAGAAAAAAGCTGAAAACGATAAGAAATAAGACAAAGTCGTGCTTTCCATTGAAAGCAAATAACGCCAAGGTTAGATCGTTATCGAGCTGGGGGAGGGGGGGGGGGGAATGATTTAATATCGGAGAATCCGCTCGCTCAAGGGAAAAGGAGAGACAACGGAGACGGGACCGGAGGTAACGGCAATGGGATTTATCGAAGGCCAGAGATTTCGATCAAGGTGACCGATTGCCCGGAGCCAACGAGCCTCCGTTCAGCCTCGCGCTTCACGCTTCATGCCTCCGGCATATTCGGTGCTCGTCATTCGTCATTCGGTCCTGTTTGACGATGATGATCCTGTTTCTCGAACAGAGAAATATGGAACGAGACGAAAGATTACTCGGTGCGTTATCGGTGTCGGATCGGTTAACCCTTTACACTTTATACCGTGAAATAAGCAAGCTAGCTGTTAAAGTGTTAAAGAGGGAGTTTTCTTCTTTTAGAATTTGTGGTAGCGGTACGATATCATTCAAACAAATACAATGTATCGTTATGCGTACGTATGGTAATCGCATCCATGATTATGAAAGAGGTATGACAATGAGTTGAAAATCTGAAAAATTCCAATTTATTATTACGTGGAATAATATACATATAGGGTAATAAGCTGCAAGCATTCTAGTAAAATAATCGTAAATCGATCGTTTTTTAAACATGCACACATTTCTAATCGTACCTATATTTTACGAAAAATTTAAATACCACCTATTAAACATTTGTCGTTAACAATTTCGTTTACTTAACTAAATTTACTTTCCTGTCAGTTTACGTTATATATCTTTTAAATAAAATCCTATCGATTATATTTTCTATACGTGTTATTATTATTCATTTTTATGGAGAAAGCTATTCTTTCCTGTCGCTCTGATACGCATTGGGTTGACAACTAAGTGATTGCGGATTTTGTCATTAAATTGCCATCTAATTACATCTAATGATAAAATCCGCGATCAATTAGTTGTCAATGCAATATTTCAGAGACTGCTTTATCACAGAAAATATGTACTCACTCGCTGGAATCAATAAGCTTCTGAAAATATCACTTATTAATGCGTCCTTATTACTCCAAGTTTTTTTTTATCTTTCTTCCCCATGTACACAGCGATTTTCAATAAGTTTAACAAGTTTACGTTTTTCACATTCTCAAACAAAATCTTCAAAATAATATACATTTCAGACGTTGATGGAAAAAGTGTTTTCATTGTTCGACCGCAATCAGGATAAAATATTGACGCAGGATGAGTGGATCGAATTCTTGAAGGGAAGATTGAAGTGAGAGCTATTATATGTATATATATATATATATATATATATGTATTATCCGCAAAATCATGTTACAAATAAACACTATCTTTTTACATTTATCGTTTATATATTACATACGTTGTATTAAACTTATACGTTATTGTAACAGAAATGACAAACCAAACGATCTTATTATCCAGCTCGAGAACGTTGCATACAGCATATGCGGCGATAATCCAGTAACTTTTCCGAAATTTCAACAGATATTTTCTACTAAAGAGGTAAGCGTTATCGTTATATAGCATAGCGTGCCTGTATAAATATGTATACAATGACGTACTAGTTTACTAGGATGCACCGATGTATGCGCATGCATATATTACAGATCGTAGATAAATTATTTCGACGGATTGACGAAGAAAACTTGGGATATGTAACATCGTTTCAAATCATGGAATTCCTCTCGACCATTAGCAATACGAGGTAACATTGCTATTGTCGTATAATTATCTGGCAGAAATTTGATCAACGATATATCCTAATTTCTTAAGATCATTTATTACGTGTATTTGTCAATAGCTCGTTGATGTCTTATAAAATTTGTTCAAAGACCACTCGCCGGCTTCGACAAGCGCAGTTTGGAATGGCTGGAAAAACTTTTTAAACAGACGGTGGGCAATGAAAAGGAAATTAGGCGCGAGGAATTTAACAAAATCGTCACTTCGAAGAACGTAGGCAGAAGGCATAAGTATTTGACATTTCAAATTAGCAGTTTAATATTCCTCTCTTGAATTTACTTCTTTTTCTCTATTTACAATTCTATTTCGTTCGTTACCATACATATCTATCATTGATTCAACTTCAACTATCAACAGTACGAAGAGAAGAACAGTATTCAACAGTAAATCTTCGTATACTCTTGAAATATAATCGGAGATATAATTTCTTTTCAGCCGTTTTTCACTGACCGGGTGTTCCAAATTTTCGACAAGGATAATTCTGGAACGATATCGCTTCAAGAGTTCCTCGATGCGATGCATCAGTTCGCTGGAAAAAGTCCCGACGATAAGATAAAGTTTCTCTTCAAAGTTTACGACATAGATGGTGAAGTAACTTTAAATATTAAACTAAATTTTTATCAAAAGAACAAAGTGCCAACTACGTAATAATCGTTATCGAATCTAAACTGTTGTGAAATCTGTTGTTCGTGAAAAAGGTGACGGATTAATACAACTTCGTGAATTGGAGCACGTGATGAGAGCCTGTATGGAAGAAAATGGTATACGATTTAACGAAGAACAAATTGAGGAATTAACCATGGCTCTGTTTGATGATGCTGATCAAGCTAACCGAGGTGCCATCAACTTTGAAGCCTTAAAAAAACAATTGGAGAAGCACGAAGGCTTATTGGAAAATTTATCGATTAGGTGAGAAGAGCTTTATCTAAAAATCACTTTTTCCGTTTATTTTAACTGTGAGTCCGCCTATCCAATATTATAATTTATAATATATTATAATTAATAATTATAATATAGTATAATATATAATATATAATATATAATAGGGAGATAATTGTAAGTTGAAATTTAAATAGAAAACTCTTAACAACGAATATTGAATTACAGTATCGACCGATGGCTGGTACCGCCAAAGCCGGAAACAAAGCGAAAATCACGGTTAGAATTTCTCGCCACTTCATTGCGCCCTTATCAGTTAACGAAGCCGTATATGAAGAACAATTACGTTTACATCGTTTTCATCTCGATCTTCGTCTCAATCAACGTGGCCTTATTCGCAACAAGACTCTACGAATATAGAACGTCTAACGGCTACGTCATGGTTGCGCGTGCCTGTGGTAAAAGTTTCGCCTTTGCTATATTTTATAAATCATCTTGACTGATCATTGTCGGACTGGCCACACGTAATATCATTTTCATAAACGTAATTTTAATACAGGTCAGTGTTTAAACTTCAACTGCAGTTTCATCCTGGTTCTTATGCTGCGTCAGTGCATTACCTTCCTACGGACTCATGGCTTTAATTCTGTACTGCCATTAGATCAACATATCTATCTTCACAAAGTGACTGGAGCTCTAATTGGTATCTTCAGCGTAGCGCACACGGTGATGCACCTTCTTAATTTTGGTACGATACCATATTATGCCACGATACGATATAATCGGGGTAGTGAAAATAAAGTTAAGCTTGAGATTCACTTTCTAGAACAAGTACGGTATATCGGGTCGTGCGTAAAGTTCCGTCGAATTTCCCAAGAAGAATGCTCACAAATTATTCTTTAGTCAACTGTAATATTCATTCGGATATCAACTGTAATTAAGGAAAATTGTATTTTCTAAAAGCGTTAAATGTTTTTAGGCACTATTGTGGTGTATGACGAGGCTTTTAACTACAATAACTATACAATGTCTGAGTGGCTATTAACAAGTCGGCCAGCTCTATTTGGGCTCATAGGAGGTTATGCAAACCCTACCGGTGTCATCCTTATCGTTCTTCTTGCCGTAATAACGATGTGTTCCATGCCATTTGTTCGACGCGGTGGATGTTTCGAGGTAGTAATAAGTAATTTTTCATTGCAGCCGTTAGATCATCTTACGATTAGACGAGTAAATTGACAAGTATATCGATCGATAGCCTTTAGGGAAGAACCCGTTGTAACGATGCGACTCTTTAAGAAACATTGTTTCCTAAATTTGTCAAGTTCTACAAGACATCATAGCTACAAGACCTACAAGACCTACAAGACCTACAAGACCTACAAGACCTACAAGACCTACAAGAGATATTTTCTATAGAATATGGCAATTCATTTTTATCGTATAATACGATTATGTAGCCTATTGATTGAAATAAACATAACATAAAATAGAAAATACACGGCGAATCATATGGGATTATCCTATAATTCGTTCGATTCTTCATTAATCGATCGTCAAGTTAATAAAATATTAACATTAATATTTTACAGATATTTTATTGGTCACACTTATTATACATACCATTCTGGATTTTGACGATACTACATGGACCGAATTTCTGGAAATGGTTCATAGGACCAGGTACCATATACATGCTGGAAAGGATACGTCGAATTGCCTGGTCTCGTTCACAATTGGGAAAAACGTACATAAGCTCAGGCCTTCTGTTACCATCGAGAGTGACGCATTTAGTCATCAAGAGACCTCCACATTTCGTCTTCCATCCCGGCGATTATATTTTCGTCAACATTCCAGTTATAGCACGTTACGAATGGCATCCTTTCACTATTAGCAGCGCACCAGAACAAGAAGGTTTAAATAATTTTAGTTAATTTTAGTTAACTAATTTAAAATTATGCGTTTATTTTAGCGTTTCTTATGCGCTTATACAAAAAAAATACACAAAACCCATACATATGGTTACATAATATGCAGATATGCGTGTATATATATAAAGTACATATCTTATGCTTGATTTTCACAGGCTACATATGGCTTCATATACGAGCAGTAGGTGAATGGACGAATAGTCTTTACTCGTACTTTGAGAAAGAGCAGATAAAACTTCAAAGAAACAATATATTTCCTATTGAGAGTTGCAGCAGCACCGATGCACCTAAGAAAATGTGAGTTCCATGCAGTTCTGTTTATCGGTTGACCCGTATCGCTGAAACTCTCGCTATACATATGTATGTAGTACGTAGACGGACAACAGACGATAAACGAAAGATACATCGTTCTTAATCGTTTCTTATTCCTTCGCGATATAGATATCTTAACGAAAAACAACAACTAAATGCCAACGACAAGATACTCTCTCCCAATACGACAAGCGGAAATCATCGTTGTTTCGACAATTCTGCGTTTGTTCCTGATAGTGAAAACATAATACACTCGACACAATCTGCAAGCGGTAATTCATTTGAATTTCGTTAAATTATTCGAAATTCGAAGGTCTTTTAGAATCAAAGTCTGTTAGCTTCGTAACATTTTCTATCTCGAACATTTGAAATCTCGAATTATTATCAGAATTTCTCAAATTGCTCTCTAAGACGCTTTCTATAATTCTTACTCGTTTTATCCTTTTACATTTACTTCGTAAAATTAGGCACATCAGGTAACAACACGTTATCGAACAAGCGGGAACTTTGTCATTCGCTGTTCACTAGCAGGATCCCTTTGGAAAAGTCTATTTCGGTACCTAACATGCTGTCAGGAAGGAAGAAAAGTGAAAGATTAGCTGTGTAAGTAATAATAATTAATGTTTCAAAGTTAGAATTTTATGTTGTTTTTATATTGAACAAAACACAATATTCATAATCATATATCACTACTACTATTATAAATTATAATATAGTTGTACAATAATATGAACTATTATAAACTATATACACACACACACACACACACACACGCGCGCGCGCGCAAGCACGCACTATACACTATTACATATTGTTTCAATTTACGGAAAAAATTAATTTCGATGGCTACATAAAATGATCAAGTCGTTTCTTTCACAGACATCGCGATTACACGAGATCAGAATCGGAAAGAAACTTCAACGACCGTGATATACGCCATAACCGTTTAAAATCTCTAGACCAGGCCTATTCCAGCCCGCAGAATAAAGGATTAGCACAAAGCTTCCGGTACATGCGAAATAAACCCACAATAATTGCTTTCAAGACTCCAAGTCTGGAAAACTACGAATTAGAATCCGTTAGAACAACATCAACGAACGGATACAGTAAGTCACCGTCCGCCATTTCTCAAAGTTAATCTTCTTTCAGAATAAATAGCAATTTTCTGTCTAAATATCACCAAATTTCACCAAATTTCAATCCCGTACAATATCTTTCGTTGAGAGCTACACACATTCAACTTTGACAAATAGTTTCATCCTCCGCTTTAATATCTGTTTCAATTTTGTAATTAAACTGCCGATATCTGTGCAAATTCGTATTTCTATGAGCAAAACCTTGTTGCTTTTCTACTATTCGTTTTCTTTGAATATGATACCCAAAACGTTCTCATTTCTTATCTCTTGCACCTTGAAATAAAAAACTTGCGATACAAAAGTAAATTGATAAAGTTCTTGATGAAATAGTAATGCCGCAAACAACTGTGGACGAATACGGAAGAAAATCATCGAATAATCCAATAATAAATACGATGCAAGCAGCAGCGGTGGAAGGTAGACTACAAATGAAATTCGAAGAAACTTCGAAAAGAGATCACGATGATATCAAATCTGACGCTCCTTCGGATGTAACGCTAAACTATACCGTCGGGAAACCATTGGAGGTATATCACATAAAATATGCAAGGCTTTAATTTAAAAGTTTAAGCTACTTAAGTTTAAGTAATAGGGATGTTAGATATTTATTATGCTTCTACGTTGTATTATAAAGAATGTAATAAAAAAATTTGAAATTCGATTTAAAGACATTAGTAAAAAGGTTTATGTATATATGTAGGTAATAAAGGCAATTGTAATTTAATTAATAATTATTAATATATCATGTATTCAGATTTTTCTGGATGGACCATACGGAGCTCCTTCGAGTCACATATTTCAGGCCCAACATGCGGTTTTAATCGCAACGGGAATCGGAGTAACACCTTTCGCTTCGATATTACAGTCCATCATGCATCGTTACTGGAAAGCCAGGCATACTTGTCCAAAATGCAAATTCTCCTGGGCCAGTGAAATACCTCCCACCGTGATGCATCTTCGTAAGGCAAGTATCTATCTATTCGGTATTTACACTTTTTTACGCTATATTAGAAACTCTTTGAAATACTTTAAACGATATTCAATATATGAAACTACACCGTCCTCGTAAAATCAAAATAAAAACCAAATATTCTCAAAATAATCCTTATAGCGATAATTTCAAAGCATTTGGTACAAGGGATTTAGTATAGCGCTAAGCGATTTATTGAGCGACGGATGAACATACAGATGAACGACGAAGTTCATGTCGCAGTTGGTACTTTTAATATGATTAGAGATTTTTTTAATATTGCCAGAAGATCGTCCTGTATGAGCGAGCTGAAAAAACGATACATAAGATAGAAATAGAAAAAGAACGCTGAATAGAGGCCTCTTGTGTCCTTGTCTAACGACGCTAACGGTTTCTTCTTCTTTTGCGAAACGGAAGAACTTTATTTTCACCGTTCTTCCAACCAACGGCACCGCAACGGTCTCGTACGGTAAAATATCGTTCGTGTCCATTCGGAATAATCTGATGAGAGAGCGGCGTCAATGTCTGCATGCCTGATCGGACAACGATTAAAACTCCTTCTATACAGGCCCTCTCTTTCTATTCACATCATATTATCGCATCTGCTTACACGATAACATATGACTCGCGTACTCGATCCTTGTATCACTATGCCCTTAACAAGGCTGTTCTTTTTAGCTCATCGTTCTTCTTACCTGTTTGCCGCTTGTCGTTGATACGTACTAAAATACAAACATAATAATTGAAGATTGAGCGACAAACGAAATTTGTCTTTCTGTTCTTGTCTAAATTAGACGTACGTAAATTAGACGTTGCTCGTGAAATCGATGTTGCACTTACATATATACATTGTACGATGGTGCACGCATTATTAGACAAGGAACGCAAGAATATTTTTTTTTTTTTTTTTTCAACCTTCTTTTTATATTCCTGCATCGTTTTCCCGATCACGCGGGTCACGCACTCCATCTTCATATGTACTATCTCTATAGACCATACAAAAGCGGTGAGCGATAAGCGACAAGCGACGGAACGAGCGATGACCAGAAGACAATTAACGCCGATGCTTTAAATGCCTATTTTGCCTATTTTAAATGCCTATCGCTTAAATTCTCGTATTCTCTGTATTTCTTGACTCGATGAGTTCATTGCTAATTGCTTCTCAGCTTTTGAAAACATTATCGATGTATGCATATGAAAAGTATATTAATTTTATTACTAATAGTAAGTAGATAATATTAATAAATTCAAAATATGTACGCATATATTTAAACAAGATATTTGATTATCACATCTACAGGTAGACTTTTTCTGGATCAATAGAGATCAACGATCCTTTGAATGGTTCGTGAATTTATTATCACAACTAGAAATGGAACAAGCAGAGTTAGGCATCGCTATGGAGCGTTTTCTTGAAATGCACATGTACATTACCAGTGCTTTGCAGAAGAACGATATGAAAGCCGTTACCTTGCAGCTAGCTATGGACTTGGTTCATCAAATGGTTCGAAATCCATAAATTTCTATCCTTCTTCTTTACTCGTCTACTTTTTCTCATTATTATTGGTGTAAATCAAACGAAGAATGTCTTCACCTGTCTAATAAAAGTTTTATTTTCCCACATATTTTTAATCTTAATTATGTATATTACGTACATGAAACATGATGAGTTTTAGTTTTTTTTTTTTTTTTTCTTCTTCTTCTTCTTCTTTTTTCACAAAAAGAAAACAATACAGTTCTAAAACAATATAGTTTTAACCCTTCTTTCGCTATGAAAATCAGGAGATTTTATTTTTATTACCATTAATAAAATTCTTTCTATGTTATTTTATCTCTCTTAAAGAAATCACCTTTTTCAAATATACTTCTATAAATTCCGTTATTAGAATGTTAAATATTATAGATGTACATAAGACTAAATTACTTATTATGCCGTCTGATGATTTTAATATATGCAATTATGCAAACAACATGTGGGGTTTTTTTTTTCTTTTCTTTTCTTTTCTTTTCTTTTCATTTCTTTCCTCTTCTCCAAATAATTATACGTATATTTGTTGTCACATGCGTATACACGTACTTCATAGTGAAAGGGTTAAAACGAAAATGTTGATTTTATAAAACGAAAAATTAGATAATTCCACAGAAATAAATGGCTTAATTTTTCAGGAGAAACGGGATCTTATAACAGGTTTAAAAACACGGACGAATGCTGGCCGACCGAACTGGGATAAAGTATTCAAGCAGCTTCAGGATCAGAAGAAAGGCAAAGTGACAGTCTTTTACTGTGGTCCGCCGCAACTGGCAAGAATTTTACGTTACAAGTGCGACCAATTCGGTTTTATCTTTAGAAAAGAGTCATTTTAAGCTTTTCTAAGAAGAGAAACCATACCATAATGTTTATTTATTTATTACATCGTACTGTTGCGAGATATGTTTATAAAATCTCCATTCATCATCTATTATGTTTTAAAAGTAATGGCATACGCCTTAACTAAATGTTCCATTATATAGTGAATGTTATCTAATTTTGTTTCGTCTAGAATCAGTATAATCTTTTCAGTAATGTCATCCAAATACAGAAATTTTACTTCATGTTATTCATAATTCTGGCTGTTTCGTGCATCAACCAAATTGTTATTAATACAAGGAGAAAATTTATTTGTCGTTCTGTCATAATCGGAAAATTTGTCAAAATGCGACTACAGGACCGATTAACGATCGTCAAATTACTTTTTTACCAATTTGCAATCATAATTGCGATATTTGGCTAATTTCAAATGTGCAACAACTTCATACGTCATACGATGTCTGTATGTATACCCTGTCCGACGAGACGACCCAGTAAACGTAATCAAATTTTGTTTACTACATGGTTTAGTGAATATATATCAGTCTGCTTATTCTGCAGAACATTTTATTTGTTATTAGATGTGAGAAACAATAAAGGAAATTAAACTCGAAAATTAAATTAATTTATTAAAAATAAATATACAAAAATAACTAAAAATTAATGACGAAAACGGTTAATTTAAAATTATCACGTTAAAACCGTCCAAGTTGATTCAAAGAAATAGAACGAGCGCGCTACAAGAATGTATGTAAATAGAAAATTCATCTAAATAAAGTTGAAATAATCAAACTATGTGATTCATTTTGTATAAGATCGGAGAAAAAACTGATATTTAGAATGATATAATAATAGATCGAGAATACTTAAGAAGTTAGCAGACTATCAACTGATATTATTAAAATAAATAAATAATTGTATATTTCAGGGAACGGTGGTAGATGGTGATTTGTGACAATTAATTGTAGGATTTAACACATGCATTTGACGATTTGACAACCTAGGAATATAAGACAATTACGGCTGTGCTGTTGAATACAGATAGTAAATTCTCAATACCTATTCATGAAGCACAATTGTAAACATAGATTGCAAATAAAGATAATATGTCGGAAGAATCTTATACGTCAACCTTCTTTTATTACAACTCATCATAAGCGCTTAATATACGTAGTTAATTATTTATTATTATAGGCTTTTCTTATAGATAAAGAAATATAGATAATAAATTATTACATATGTGAAAACAATATCAATATATATCTTTTATTTCAAAGTTTAATAACACGAATTAGTAATAAGGTTTAAAATACGTAACTAATAAATAAAATATAAAAATATACAATTCACATACATAAAAAATAATTTCTATCTTACATTTTACCTTTATCATGCTTGTTCCTTTATTCATGAAATATAGTGAATCCTTTTCCGTTTAAAACCAAACTTTGGAATGTACAACTAATCGGAAATCTCTTACATAATCCAGAATGAAAGAATTAAACAGTTCTTTCAACTGCGTTTGCAAGCATGACTGCTTTATTACAATATCTAATATTGAATTCGCAAGGATGTTGATACCATGGTTCGCCATCAATTTGCATAGCGCAAGGTTTTATTATCTTTACCTGAATTTTATAAAATGTTTGTGAAAAAAAAAAAAAAAAAATAGATAGTAGAAATATGAAGTAAATAATATCACGCTACACATAATGCCTCTTTAAATCTTTTTAAAAGCTCGATCTGTTGATTTGAATAAACTTTAAAATACCTTTACACTGTTAGCTTGTCCAAGTCGATAAGGCTGAGACAATCCTACTTGAAGTTGAGCCATATGAAATGATGAATAAAGCGCAACTACTTCTAATTTACCATCATTGATACTTTGTTTTCCATATTCTTCGTGGCCTATTCAATATAAAACGTTCACATTTCTCCAATTAGCTCACATATAAAAGGATATGCGTAAGTACCTTCCAATCCCATATTCCACAGATCAACTCCAGCAGCCCATGATGGAATGTTTAATATTACAATACTTTCGATGGATGGCAAATTCACTTTCTCTTCGTCCAAATATAATTCTATATTCTTATCAAGATCTTTGCAGTCCCGTTCAACTACTTGTTGCATACCAAAGCACAAGTATAGTAGCTAACAGAAGCACAAAAAACACACATCATTTTATACAATAACAAAGTAAATATCCAATAAAATAGAGAGTACCTTATTAAACAGTCTACTGCTGTAGAAGTAAAAACGACTCTCTCTTGTACGATGAAAATTTAACGTTACTTGCGCATCTACTCCCACGCTTAAGTAATTATACATGTAAAATGTTTGCTGTGAACTTCTAAGTCCTAATCCACCATATGGTTTTACTATCACAGTCCATCTAATAAAATATTTAGATAATTACGCATATTAGAAACAATTTAAAACGGATTATTTATTAAGTACGGGATATTTTCTGCGCACCTATCGAGTTCCACTTTTTGTGCTTTCTGTATTTCATGCAAAATATCTGCAGGATCCTTATCTGGATCATGCTCTTTTCCCCAGCCTAGCACTCTTGATAAATCATTTCCTGTTCCCAAAGGAATTACCGCTACAGATGGAACTGGCTATTACAAGTAAAAATATTTAATTCACAAATATACACACACACACACACACACACACACACACACACACACACACACACACACACACACATCTTTTACATGCAATGTTTCCCAATGTCATCATGTATTTAAAAAAAAATATATTAACATCGAGATCTCTACAAGAAACAATTGTTAGTAGTACGCATATTACCTCCAATTCAAGCTTATGAATGGCATTCAGTAACCAAGCTATTGTTCCATCTCCGCCTGCTACAAGGACTGTACATGTTACTTTCCCAAGTAAGCGACACCATTCTAAAACAGCGACTGGATCACGCTCTGATAAATCAACAACTTGTGCAGGATTTAATAACCTTCTAAACAGAGACAAGATTTCTGCTCCGTCATTATTACCGGATCTTTTATTGGCTGAAAATAAATTTTATAAACTAAATTCTGATTGTCAAAAAATTATATTTTAAGATACATACATGTATAATATATAATTAGATTATTATAACATTGTTATAATTTTCTTGTGCTAACTTACCAACAACTATAAGAGGATTCCACTGAGGCCAATTTGGAGGTATAACCGAACAAAGGTATAATCTACGCCTTACAGTACTTCGTAGATTTAAACTACTTGGTGGAATTATCATTAACTTAAATTTACCAAAATCACATATCTAACAGAATTTAAAAGATAACAATAAGTAATCGATCATTCCTATAGATTGTAAGCAATTGTAAAAGATATTTAGAGAAAGCATACATTAGAAAGCTTAGACTTGCAGTTATCGTGGACACATTTTTGACACCAACAGCACCACCAATCTGTTAGTCCAGGTTCCACATCACATTCCTCGTTACATATTTCACATATAACATTTAGAGCTAAATTACCTTATACGAAATGATTAGACAGAGATTAACTTAAATAACTTCATAATTTGATTTAAATAATTTAGTACATAATTTAACTAATACCTAATATTTAGAGGCAAGTAATAATTTAATTTTTATATATTGTTTATGAAATATAGAAACATAAGTGGATAAAACGTACCCTTTATCCAATGGTGCTTCATTGGCTCATTTGCGTTTACAGTAATAAGTTTGCACTTTAATTGCTTATCTGCAATCTTGACACATGTAGGATCCGCACAAACACCACATGAATCACAGATCAAACCATTAATATTTAACAACAAGCTTTCACAAATGCTACAATAATACGCCTACAGATAAAAGCAATATTTGTAACTTTTATATACCTATGTACACACGTTATAATTTAAATAAATTTTATATTTAACATTCTAAATTGGCATTGTCCAAAATGATCAGTAGATCATTTATTTCAGTTAATTCATACTCAACAAATTACTTTCAAAACCTAATCATTAATTACCAATAATTTCGCATTTCTGTAATCAATAGTACATTCATATTGACATGTATATTTATGCTAAAAATGAGAGGATTATAATTATGTTATATATAATAGTGTAATTATAAGATACGAAGCTTGCCAAATATAAGTGAAGATATATGCATATAAGCAATATATTTGTTAATATATAAAACATGCACAGACACATACCTTCGTTTCCGTTCTTATGGATTTCCAATTATGCTCTTTGGTAACATCTCTAATATGAATATGGGGCTCTCGTACAAGATATCGGAAGAAATTTAGCATAAGTATGAAAAATATGGTAAACAATGCACACAGAACATTGGTACTATATCCGTCCTCTAACATGTTATTAAATAAATTTTGTTTCTTCCAAAATCATCACATTCATAAAATGATTACTGCTGTCAAATATATTAATATATCACAGATATTTTTATATACCCTCAGTTTCTTATATCAGAAAAGCTTGTTTCATATGATCCTAAAATAATCTGACACCTTTCTTCTCGTTTCGATTGCATTAAGAAAAAGTAGCTACAAACATAAAAATATATATTTCATTCGAATAATTAACAATGTAAATAATAATGGACAGTGACATTAATTTAATGGCATTGGTTACACAAACATAAAAGAAAGAGAAATAAATATATTACCGTATATAGAGAAAAATATAATAATAGTAAAAAAGCTATTCCATTTTGATAATCAAACTAAATAAAATTGATAAGGAATAAAATTTGTATACCTTTTTTAACTTTTTTTTTTTACCATCAAGTCATTTGAATCTCATTCGCCTTCTACCGCACTGTCCGCTGTCCACAGTCCGCACTGCACTTCACTTCATTCTATATGAACTGCTCCTTGTGTAATGTAATGTGTAATAATCTGTACATACTGCCAACATACTAATATAGAAAAATAAAAATTGTAGTGTTAAATCATTTTCATTGCATGATTTAATTCATGTACGTGAAATGCAAATTTGTTTATTAAATATTCCTTACTCCACGCCTATTTTTATAATATAAATAGAGTTTCATAAAACTACGAAATTGATTTTGAAAATAAATTATAACTAATTATAATTTTATCGAATTAATTTAAAAATTACATTATTTATATAAAATTGCTCGTACAGCGTAATATAGTATTAATAGTAAACAATATCTTTGTAATATCTGATAATATACATCGTCTTCGCATATATACATTACATTAGAAATAACTTTAAGCTTGCACTTCTTCCGGTACTACATATAATTTCATGTTAATTCAATTAGATACTTTGCCAGAAACAATTGAACAAGTGAAGATTTATCTTTCCAAAAATAACGATCACAATGGCATCTATTGTAAAATACGCAAAGAATGTTTATTATGATTCTTTTAAATGGTATGTAATAATAAAGTTTCATTATTTTGTATATAACCTTCTAGTCAATTTTATAAACATATAACCTTGTTTAGCGTAGCCCATTATTCATTGAAATTCACAATTACTATGTATGTCTAATTAAATAAAGATTATATTAATTACAAATATATACACATAATCTTTCATTTACAGGTCTGTAATTAAGAGCATTGGATTATTTGTATTAGGCGTAAAGATTGCTCTTGAGTGTAAAGGAATGAACCTAATGCCACCAATCTCTTAAAAACTAAACTATATGCAAGCTAAAAATATAAAAATTACTAATATATTTAAATCTGCCATATTATACATGCGCATATGTAATATTTTGTAATTTTATCATGTACAAAAAAGATCATGTTAAAGGAAAGAGAACATTTATATATACTTGCTTTACCCGATCCCTTCATTCATTTCTATCCTTGTACATACATAAAGTCAAAAACACAATATATCATGATAATATTATTTGTAATATGTAATAAAGTTTTCGGCTGTTTTTATCTATTAAGAAGCTTTGCGTAAAATATATTAATAAATGTATTTGTTTTCC